>JAAGNO010007977.1:0-50341 GCA_033439905.1 Ceryle rudis
CCTTGTCTCTTTTTCTCTCTCTCTCTCCCTCTCCTTGTCTCTTTTTCTCTCTCTCTCTCCCTCTCCTTGTCTCTTTTCCTTTTTGGAGTTTATTCAACTCTCAAAACTTGTACCTAGGTTTGTAAGATTTAAAGAATTGCTGTTACAGAGTGTGTGGCTGAAGTATAGTTTCACCATTTTGAAAATACATGCACACTGAATCTGATGATTTCAATGTGTGACATGGGCACTGATAGGAATGTCTGAATGTGACGAGGTCAGTCAGTCATAATATTAAATTTCAGATGAATCCAAGATGCTGACAGACTGACACAATTTTCAGTTATGAAAGGAATTCTCTACTCTTCAGTCAGACAGCATAAAGCAATGAGGATCAAATGCAGTGATGTGTAGTTTCATCCTTGTAGATTCTAGTCAAAATAAAAAAAATATGACTTGATTAGGTTTGGGGAAGTGTGGTGGGTTTTTTTCTAATACATTCAACTTCACATTATTTGTCTGATTTCTTTAAGTTGTCCCTCAAAATTCCCTACACAAGGAGAAAAGAGGCTTCGTGAGGATATCAGCATATTGATCAAGTTTTGGACAGCCATGTTCTCAGACAAGAAGTACCTGACCGCCAGCCAACTCGTGCCTCCTGGTGAGTTCCTTTATGTGCTGTTTGAAAAGCCCATTGTTTCTTTGATTGGATTCTACATCAGATCTGTTGATATATAATCTGTTATTAGATAATCAAGACACTAGGAGCAACCTGGATATCAATGTTGGATCTCGGCAACAGGCTACACAAGGATGGATAAATACCTACCCTTTGTCCAGTGGCATGTCAACCATATCTAAAAAATCAGGTATCTTTCTGATTGTAACCAGCTCACTGTAGCCAACTATACAACATAGTTTACATGCAGATAGTGCTTAAAGTTAATATTTACCTTTAATATTTGGCTCTTGTTCTTCTGGCAGGGTATTTAACTACCTGTGCCATTTAACTACCTGTGCCAAACTTTGGAGAGGGGGCGGAAAAAGTCTTAACTTGTAGCAAGTTGCAAAGTTTTGAAATTACCTGCTTTTTTAGTAGAATGATCAGCTCCGTAGTGCAGAAGAAGTAAGACTGGAGGTCAAGGTGTTTTAAAACCCTGTAAGGAAATTGCTTCGTTTGTGCAGACGTGCCTGTACTGCTTTTTGGGGACAACAGAGTGACATGGGGGGCTGTGGTTTTGTACAGTTGTAAACTACATGCCCTTTGTTTTCAGTAGGCTGTCGTGCTTCTAAAGTGAATACAATACTGGCTAAATTGATATCCCTGTAGCCTGTTACACTCCTGTGTTCGGAGAACAACTATATGATGCGTAGCTGCAGTGCTGACTTTCTGAAGTTGCTCTGATCTAAATTTGCAAGTGTTATTCAGCTCTTAAGTGTTAATGTTGGCAGCTGTGGACAGTTTGAAAGCACCATTTAACATGCTGAACAGAAGCCACTGAAAACTCCTTTATCGTTTTCTCAAGGAATGTCCAAGAAGACTAACAGAGGTACACAGCTACACAAGTACTACATGAAACGAAGAACGTTACTGCTCTCTTTGCTGGTGGGTCATCAGAAGAATGGGGAAACAGCATGAATTTCTAACCTCCTGTTGCTGCAGGATACATAAACTAAAGTGTGAAATTGGGAGTGTTTTTTTTCCTTCCAAGACCCACTTTTTTTTTTTTTTTATTTCCTGCTTTCCTCAGGCTACTGAGATTGAACGCTTAATCACATGGTACAATCCACTGTCTTCCCCTGAACTTGAGTTGGATCAAACTGGAGAGAGCAGTGTAGCCAACTGGAGGTCTAAGTATATCAGTCTTAGTGAGAAGCAATGGAAGGATAATGTAAATCTGGCTTGGAGCATTTCTCCTCATCTAGCTGTACAGCTGCCTACCAGGTGAGATATTTCAGAAGAATGAACTGGTGTAATTCCTGCTGTCTTAGAATCTGAGTGGGTACTAACACTCTAAGTACTGATGGCACTTGCTCCTGCTTATGGCCCCCTCACATACTTTCTCAGCTGGTTGAGACCTTTGAAATGAAAAGAGACAGATTACTTAATATACTCATTTACCTTAGGATTTAGTGGAGTCCAGCTTTCTTTTCTGCCACCCATTCTTTGGTAACATTTAGCTGGTGTTTTGTTCAGAAGAATTCATGTTTAGTTTTTAATAGCATTTAACCCATTAGCAGACAGCATTTAAACAGTGCTAGAAGAATCTTTGAATGAAGTGTTCTAGCTATATATTGGCTTGCACTTTAGTAAGTATTACAGGAGAATTAGCATGGTTGGCTCCAGAAGGAAAATTAAATTCTTTCCCTCTTACAACAGTGATAGTTTTTGCCAAGTAGAGTTCTGCACACTGGTTTCTGTAGAATCCCAGACAGTGTATTTCAGCCAAGAATCCAGTAGTGGGCTAAAGTACTAGTGGTTTATACAAAAGCATTGGATAAGGACCAGTTGTTTGTGAATCCTCTTTTGACAGCATATTGGTCCTGCAGTGTACATGGTTTCATAGTTGGACTATTTGTTTATTGGGCATATACTTTTCTGCCTTTTGCTGTTCTCATCTTCACAGAAATAGATGAGGCTGTCAACATTTTCTTAACAGTGTTACTGTATCCCTGGTTATACTTAGATTTAAGAACACTGAAGCTATTGGAACAGAAGTGACCCGTCTGGTTCGGTTAGACCCAGGAGCTGTTAGTGATGTTCCTGAAGCGATAAAGGTACTTGTGAATATTTATACTGTATGTATACAGTATGCCTGTGTCAGCTGGGTATATTGGAAAGTACAGTCTTTACTTACACAGCATATGTTCTAGCACTATAGCTCTGTAGAAAGGAATGACAGAACAGCTGTGGTAAGAGACTGCTGAGGCAAGAATCACAGTAATAAGAGTAGGTGGCTAGTTAGCTGATGGTACGTTTTGCTCCTAGGTATGTTCTCACGATACACAAAACATCTCAAAACTCATCACTTGCAGTACAGTCACCACTTCTGTTTCTTTTGCATAATATGTAAAAAGACCAGCGGTGAGTGCTGCTGAAATTACTTCAAGATTAACCCTTTCTTTGTGTTAAGAGGTCAAGCCTCTTAAAATGGAGGAGACTCTTCATGTTGATTTGCAGTGAAGCACTCTAGTTGTGTGAAGGACAGTCTTGTCAGGGCTGCATTCCATACATCACCTGTAAAATAGATGATGGGAAAACTGACGCTTCTTTGACTCTTACAAAAGGCCTTATCCTTTCTTCTTTCTCCCTATGCTAGAACCTTTGTATTGTGCTTTTAGTTACTTGACTTCACTAACTTCATCGGGTGATCTGGGAGGTGAGGCGATTCCGATAGTTAGATTTCCTTGGGGAAAAAAAATGCTTCTTTTAGATAAAATAGCTGTGGTTTTGTAATACAAAATGTAGCTTGTTTCACTTCCCCTGATACAAGAAGCTAAATTATAGCATTGCAGTCTGTTGTGTATTACCCAGACATTATTGGGTCCTGTAAGCTCCTATGTGTCTGACCTGCTTTTTTCAGTACCTGGTTACCTGGCATACGATTGATGCTGATGCACCTGAGCTCAGCCATGTCCTGTGCTGGGCACCAACAGATCCACCAACTGGCCTTTCCTATTTTTCAAGCATGTATCCACCTCATCCTCTAACAGCTCAGTACGGAGTTAAAGTCCTGCGATCTTTCCCTCCGGTAAGATGAGTTCCAAGAGAGCATTAACACCCCAGGTGAAGTTATGGCCGTGGTCACTGTGGCCACAGGCTTCATTTTAATACTATGGAGAGACATGTATGCTAAATGGGCACACTGCCCTGCAGAACATGAATATATTGGGATGAAAGTTAATGCTGATTGTCCCGCATAATACTGCCTCCTGTACTTGCATTTTTTTGGTCCTAAATCACCCTAAGCTGAGTTCTTCAGGCTGCTCTTCTTAGATTGATCCTTTCAAATATTCTGTCAGTGGAAAGGTGTTTCTTCTAAAGCAGCAGAAAGCTGGATTTTTAACACTTGTGAGACTTGTATTAGGATTGTAAAATACCTGATTATTAATCATATTTTTGAACTAACTGCACAGAAAAATACTTTGATTTGAGGAAGTGGCATGTACACAGTTTAAATAAAAGAGGCAGTGCTATTTTATTCCTCATCTAACTGAAGGGAGCTTTTCTCTGCATGTGACCTGCCTTCCCTTCCACCTACTAAAATGGTAACAATAAAAACCCCTGCTGTCTTTTCTCTTTCAGGATGCCATTTTATTCTACATTCCACAGATTGTGCAGGCACTTCGATACGACAAGGTGAGGATATGAAACAGTAACATATGAAGAGAAGACATCTAGGGATTTGTTGTGCTCCATCATGTATATGAAAACCCATTTTAGCTTCATCATGTAGTAGCCAGAGGTAAAGATTTATGACCAAGTTCAGAGTTCATTAATGTGAGATCATTGTTAGATAACTCTGAGTAGGATTTCCTTGTACACTTCAACTTTCTCTAAGTTTGTTCTTACTTTCTAGAATTTCTGTGGAACTGTGCCAGCACACACAGTTCTTGCCACCAAAATGTGCAGTCCATATCACACTGTCTAGATTTCTGGTATTACGAGAGCACTTCGTGATGCCAAGCAAGACCAGTATCTCTATTGTGATGTGCCTTGTACGCATTGTAGGATTTGCCCTGGGGTCAAAGAG
Source organism: Ceryle rudis (assembly GCA_033439905.1). NCBI lineage: Eukaryota > Metazoa > Chordata > Aves > Coraciiformes > Cerylidae > Ceryle > Ceryle rudis. The sequence goes on from JAAGNO010007977.1 coordinate 4,734, forward strand.
ATTCTAAACTCAAATAAAACAATAGAAATGGCACTGAAGTGGGAAGGTTGGTTAGAATCATGGAATAGGTCAAAAAAATCTTGGCTGATTCACTGCCAGTTAATACACTGCCATTCTTCAGATGTCTTTTTAGCAATGTGAAAGAGAGTGCAGAGGTCTTCTTCCCATCCATTAAATGTTTTTGACTTTGAGGAATAGCTGTTAGAAGCAGTAGTACTGAGTCTGCTAAAGTCATAATGATCTCTGATCCTTACTGGACTGAATATGGTTGCAGATGGGTTACGTTAGAGAATACATCCTGTGGGCAGCTGCCAAATCCCAGCTCTTAGCTCACCAATTCATCTGGAACATGAAAACTAATATCTACCTGGATGAGGAAGGACATCAAAAAGATCGTGAGTGCTTTAAAGTACAATCTAGCTTGACTCCTTTCCTTGTCTCAGTTCAGACTTTAGCTCCTTCAGCTTTCTGAAATAAGCTTCTGACACAAGTGCTTTCTTTTTCCCATGCAGCTGACATTGGAGAACTTCTGGAGCAGCTAGTAGAGGAGATAACTGGCTCATTATCTGGCCCAGCCAAGGAGTTCTACCAACGGGAATTTGATTTCTTTAATAAAATCACCAACGTTTCAGCCATTATCAAGTAAGTGCTCAGTACTCAGAATTGTCACTTCTGGGGCTCACTGTTCTGTAATTAGCAGTGTCCTGATAAGAGGGTAAGTTGCTTTTAGATGTATTGGGATAATGTTTTCAGGAAAAAAGAATTAATCACTTATACAATGAGAAATTATTTTTTTTCTTAAATGTAAATTAAGAGTTGGCTCATTTTAGTTTGACTTCTAAGGGTAATTCATACCTGCCCTGAATGCAGTGCTCATACTTTGAGGTAGCAATCTGTCAAAAACAGCTCTGACTTTTTACTTTGGAAGCAGATGATTCTAAACTTGAACTTTTTAGGTTTTAATCTGATTTTATCAAATACATTGTGGTTTTTAATAGTGGAATGAAGTTCCATAGAAAAATGCACTGATAGAGGAATGAGTTTGGTACAGCAATTGGTGGTCCTGCCCTAGTTAAAATCCTTCCTGTCAGTCTAGTTGTCACCTGCATCATTAATTGGTTTTTTTGGTTATTCTGCCAAAGTTTTCCTGAAAAGTAAGTAGAGCGTGGTTCACGCAGTCAAAACAGCACATCTCTGTTTAGGTCTAACAGAGTGACTGCCCTTTTTTTTTTTGCTTATTATAACTTGTGGAGTTTAAAGAGAAGAGAACAAACAAACCAACCCACAGAGATACTTCAAGCATAGGTAAATTGTTTGCTAAAATGGCTGCTAAAATTTTGTCTTTTCTTCTTGAGATTTCATTGTGCAGTGTAATACAAAGATCACAGAATCACAGAATGGTAAGGGTTGGAAGAGACCTCAAAAGATCACCTAATCCGAACCCCCTGCCAGATGATTGTTCTTTTTGGATATGTGAGGTCTAGGTCTTTTTCCTTCATTCCTGAACTGTGTTTATTGAGAAAGGTTTGATGATATAAACACTGGAATGTTCATCTCTTAAGACTGAAAGTTCTGCTTCTAGAAAGATTCTCACTGTTGAGTGTAAAGACTGCAGTAAGATATGTAATAGAACTTTTATAAAGCCTGCCAGTGGATGGCAGCAGCTCAGCACACAAACTTACAGTCTGTAAGTGTGGTTTCATTGCATATGTTTAAAACATTCTCTCGTGTATGAAGGTATTTGAAAGTAATATAAAATGTATGTCCTGAAACATACCTCCTTTAAAATGAAGCTTTGCAAACCACCAGTATAGGGTCATCAGGCTAAAGGATGCTTATAGCACAGAAACAAATATTAGCTGTCTTCGATGTGCACGTTAAGACGTTTTCTCCCAGTAGGATGAGTTAAAAGGGGGAGTTAGGATCCGAATATCTTGATATTTAGAATGAAAGCAATCCAGTGTTTGTTAGTATGAGGTCATAATTAAGCAACAGATGATAACTGTGCTTTGCAAGTATTGTGTTTTGCACCCCAGCCTTAAAATTAATCTATTTTGTGCATCTCCAGCGTGATCAAGAAGATGCTGTTTGCTTTGTAAATGGCAAAAAATGAACGTGTAATCTGTGATCATTTATTTGTTGCTGCGTCAGTGATCTGTTGTACTGCTTAAAATGAGAGCGTTAAGTAATACTTTTTACTTGCGTGCTGCTAGATCAGGTGAGCATGCAATTGTGTGACTGACTTCAATAGATGGTTAACACCATTTGCCTGTGCAAACTGGGCAATGGTACATACTGATCGTTAACCATGTTACCAGTTATCCAGTTGACACCCGAAATCATGCTAAGTATAGGAACAAATTACTCATGTAATTGCACAGACATTTTGCTGGCTTGTCCCTTTCAAGTTAGCAATGTTCCACAAGGGAAAATTATATTGATACAACTATAACAGTACTTACAAAGGTACAGTATAATTATGCTCAAATTTCTGTATAAGGAAGAGCCTTCCTATATTTCATTCACATCTCTTATGCTGTTTGGGTTTGTCAACAACCTGTATGTCAAATCAATGTTAAATCTACAAAGCGAAGACTATAACCTTCATTGAGATAGAGTATATGTACTAGACTCAAATTTGTTTCAAATTTATACAAACTTCACTAAAAATGTTTCCTCCTGTAACAACAAAATGCTCTTACTGCATCACTTCTAGAGAACTTCCAGGCTCCATACATAACTAGAACTTTTTCTATTTACATCCATACTATACATTATTCTAATTCATCTTTCTAGGCCATTCCCTAAAGGTGATGAAAGAAAAAAAGCTTGTTTGAGTGCTCTATCTGAGGTGAAAGTGCAGCCTGGTAAGAAGTGATTTAATTGTATCATATAGCGGGCTTTTTCTAGTCAACATATATACTGTATTTTCTGCAAGTATATCTTGAAATCTCTTCTAGTGGCAGCTTTCAGTTCTGATACTGATGGCTGTTCTTTTGTTACAGTTGGATTTTTTCCTTGAAACAACTTGAGTATTTTTGCCCACCAATGTGGCACATTAAAACTTGCCCAAGAGCAAGTTAAATAATGCACATCATGGATAAGAGTAGAAATGTGTGTCTGAAGAGAGAAGATAAATAAGCTCTTTCTTTGGACTACCCTCTTTTTTAAAAAGATGAAATGCTAATGAGAAGTTATGTTACCTCAAGAATGAAGCATGTTCAGTTCCTTTTATTCTGCTATTTGTCCCATCAGGCATTCCCTTGAAACAACATCATCTGAAGGTCTTTACAAATCTTGAACATTTTTATTCCCAATCAGAATCTTCTCTTTAAAATGGTGTTTGATGAAAGCTTTTCCTGATCTCTGTTTAACAGATTTCAATTCTCCTACCATGTGTTGGTTGCTAAGGGCTCTCCCTAGTGCACTGAGACATGCTGCCACATCATATTGGGAGCTATCGTAAGAGAAGACCTGGCTGCACATTTCTGCAGTATTGGTTCTAAACTGTCTTCTGTCAGTTCCTGGCAGTCACTCACTACTGCCAAGGGGACTGCATCCTTCATGACTCTCAGACTGAAATCTCCATTTGATCTCTAACATTTTATTTAATTCAAAACTATTTACCAAAGTTATAGACACATCCATTACTCTCCAACTTGCATTGTCACACTAAGCCATGGATTTGTTCTCAGCTGTCTTCTCCATTTTGCAGGCTGTTACTTGCCCAGCAATCCTGAAGCTATTGTTCTGGACATTGATTACAAATCAGGAACTCCAATGCAGAGGTACCATGCTCTTACTATATTCTTGCATTAGTTCGGGATATTTAGGTATTTTTCTAGACATTCTTGTTTGGCTAACTTGAACTCATTACCATCTTTGTTTTTATTACAATTTAGTGCAGCAAAAGCGCCCTACCTGGCCAAATTTAAAGTGAAACGATGTGGAGTTAGTGAGCTTGAAAAGGAAGGTTAGTAACCGCCTCTTAATCATTGATGCTACTAGTTAAGACTCGGCAATTCCTTTGCCTCCTTTAGTGACCTGTACTGCTGCAGTAAAATTAATTCCATGTTGAATTATATCTGCAATGGTTCAGGTCAGAAATGAAACTGTATTAAAGGAAGAGAAAAGAAAATTCTGAAAATTTAAATCCATTCTTTTGCAATTTTTCTAAGTCCTGGGAAGCAAACCACATGGGTATATCGAAGAAATTTTAACAATTACATTAGTCTAACATATACATTAAATGTATATCGCTGGTTTTAGACTGTAGCAAACTCCAGGGTTTGGCAGTTTTTTCTCATAATAAATTTGGTGGGATGCTCTATTTGACTAGCTTAATGCAGTTCAGGCATTTACAGGTAAATGTTGAATGCTATTTTGATATGTTCCAGTAGACAAAGGTCATCTAATGGCATTCACCTTGCAAGGCAGAAATATCTGTAGTGCACCTGCAGTGAAATGTGATTTTGAGTGCAGAGGGATTGTCATGATACAAAGTTACTAATTAAAGTCTGTGTCTGGGTTTTGCTTCCTACTTTTCTCGCAGGTCTGCGCTGTCGTTCCGATTCCATAGATGAAAGTGCAGAAGAAGGGGTGGACAGTAAGAAAATCTGTTGGCAGGCAGCTATCTTTAAAGTGGGCGATGACTGCAGACAGGTACAAACCTATCAGGCTTTGCATTTATAGAAGACAGATTTGTGGGTGACAATAATGAAGAAGAAAATAATTTTAGTATAAAAATATTTACGTTTGGAGTTTTGAGAATCTCTCCTTCAGTCCGTAACTACTGGAGAACTCTGTTGTACCACTAGAGAAATTTTGAGTTAGAAACTTGAGCTATTTTTTCAAGACAGTTTACCATGACTTAAAATTCTTTTTCAGAGTCTATTTGTCAATCAAGCTATTGGTAAGATAGCAATATTTCTGAGGTGGTATCTTGTACACTGAAGTTTGGTAGGCTTTGAGTAAGAGGGAATGCTAGCTAGTATCCCTGGAGTTATTAGTAGCTCTCTTATTAAACAGCGATGGAAAAATTTGTTCTTCATAAGTCAGCAGTTTAATCTTCAGTATTACTTGCTACCCACTTAGACAGCATTTATCTCTTCCCCCTTTTTGATTGCCCCCAGAGCCACAGTGTGTGCACATGCACACATCTGCAGACCTGCTGGAGTAACTTAATGTTCGCTTCAGAGTTCTTCAGAACATTTTTGTAATCTAACTTATGATCCGTAACCCCTCTAATGCTTGTGCAATTTTTTTTTTTCTTGTATAACAGGACATGTTAGCTTTACAAATCATCGATCTTTTCAAGAACATATTTCAGCTGGTAGGCCTGGATCTTTTTGTGTTTCCATACAGAGTGGTGGCCACAGCTCCTGGGGTAAGTGAGCAATTAACTGTACTGCTGTAGAAAATGGTTCCTAATTGAAAATACTTTCTCCTCCAGCACACATAAAAATTCCATACTGCAAGGAAATACTGCCCACATCGCTTATGCCAAATATTTGTAATACTGGTGACAAAAAGAGTCTTTCCTCTCCTGCTTCCTGCTTTTCTAAAGCTTTTGGCTCTGAAATTTTGCTGCCTGCAGTTATTCATGTTTGTTGTTTGATTCTTTTGGAACTACATTGTGCAAGTCAGGGGAAAGTCACAGAGCTTGTTTAAATTGCATGAAAATCCTAAACAAATTGATGTCCTTTTTTATGAATAAATAGAAATTTTGTGTTCAGTGATCTGTAGGCTTCCCCACATTTCCCAGGGGACCTGTATGACTGCCAAGAGCCATGAACAGAATATATGTTGGGAGCGTGCTTTACAGACTTGTTTCTCTTCTTCCCCTTCAGTGTGGTGTTATTGAATGCATTCCTGACTGCACATCCCGTGACCAGCTGGGCAGGCAGACAGACTCTGGGATGTATGATTACTTTACAAGGCAATATGGAGATGAGTCTACCCTTGCATTCCAGAAGGTAAAATATCAGTTGGCAAGCACAGGCAAAATTTCGACTGAGAAACATTCTAGCTACAAGAAATAATGACAAATAATTGGATAATGACTACCATAATGCTGTATCTGGTTTCTGATGCTGATAATCCATTTTTAGCTGTGAGTTAGCTAAAGAAGTTACTGCAGCTGTAGATGTATGGAGAATATCATTGAATATTACTTCAGACTGATCATGAAGGCAAAAAATGAAAAGAACTTTGTTCAGCTGTATCTGCTCCTGGAATGGAGAGTTAGGAAATTTTCTGTGTTCTTCTGATTTATTTTAACTTCTCATTTTTACAGGCTCGCTATAATTTCATCCGCAGTATGGCTGCCTATAGTCTTCTCTTGTTTCTGCTCCAGATTAAAGACAGGCATAACGGCAACATCATGCTGGACAAAAAAGGACACATCATTCATATTGGTCAGTCATATCCACATTCAAATTACAGTAGTTCCCTTTTCCTTCTGCTATAAGTATTGGTCCCAGAAGACAGTAAGCCATTTGCCTTTGGAGAGCAGTCTACATACTGAGCTTGCAGTTTGTAAATACACCTGGGATTTTTTTCATGTTTGGTGTTGTAGGTGTATTTGTGTTGGCTGCTACTGTGTAAATTTAGCTTCACAAAGTTTTACAAGCATTAGGAATCTACACACATGGCTTGCTTATGCATGTATACATAATTATGCATGTGTACATACATATGTATGTATATATATGTGTAAGTATATAAATAAATCTTTGGGTTCCTTTCATCACTGTATGAGTAGGAATAAAAGTTGACAAGTAAATTTATATGATTATGTGAGGCTTTAACCTCTGCTTTAGCTTTGCTTTTCTGGAACTGCACAGATGTTTCTGTACAGCTTTTATTATTTGATAGCATCATTCTTTAGTCTAATGTCATGGTGATGATTCTTTTGTTGGTGCTCTTACACTTCACCAAAGCTTTTTTCCAGTCGGACTTGAAAGGTTGGTACAAAAAGTAGATATTAATACATGAAATCCACCTCTCCTTTCTTCTGTAAGCTTTGACGGTGCACAATTAACCGACAAAATTTATGAGGCAGCTTATCTTTTGTGCACAGACTTTGGATTCATGTTTGAAAGCTCACCTGGTGGAAATCTGGGCTGGGAGCCTGACATTAAGCTGACTGATGAGATGGTGATGATAATGGGAGGAAAAATGGAAGCAACTCCATTCAAATGGTTTATGGAGATGTGTGTCAGAGGCTATCTGGCAGTTAGGTAAGGTGTTTTTTGACTGTTCAAAAGTGGAAGTACTTGCATTCCTAAAAACAGATGAGAAGATAAATAATAATAAACATTTGTCTATAGGAGGGTCGAGCCTGTCAGACTGTCTTGGTGCCTCTTGCAAATGTTGAAACAACTTAATAATGCATCAGTTTTACAGCCTAACTTTGTGGAGTTTTTTTTCCTGTTCTTATGTTATATTTGAAAACTTTATATATTATATTCAGTTTATAAATGTGTTGTTGCACTCATCTCCTCACATAATTTAATATGCTGTTAAAACTTTGCAGTAAGAAACTACTGGAGAATCAACATCTTTCTTGTTTTCTTAAATAGGATAGCCACATTAATCATCATTTCAGCTAGAGTTAATTTGGTAGGGATGTGAAAAAGTGCTACGACTTTCTATTGTAAAATATGCAGGACTTTTGGTTTGGAGGTTTGGAGCCATACCAAGCCAAGAGGGTTTGCTTTAACACACAGCAGCACTAATAAATCTGTATGAAGAGGATGCTGCATGTGGGTAGGAGGAGGGCAGTACACTAGCGTCTAGATAAAAGCTCGTTCTATCACAAGTATAAAGTGTTAGTAATGTTACCTTACAGGATCAGTTTCTTAAGGTAGTAGCCTCAGAAGGGGCTGTCTGGGAGTCAAGCTCAGTTTGCTTCCTTGATGGGGAGCAGCCTGGAGACAGTTTTGTGTCAAGGCAAAAATGTAACCCAAGTAGTAGAGTAATGGCTTGGTAGGTAATACATGTGCTAAGTGGGAAGAGAGGAAGGAAAAGGGAAGCTAGGTTGATGTAGCAAAGAATTACAGGAATTTGAAGATGATCTGTATTGCTGGTTTCAGCCTTTTATACTATTTTGATGCACTGATTCACCTTTCTGATGACAAAGAAATGTTGTTTACTAAAGCATTGCCTTGTATAATCCTTGAGAATGTTCAACGTGCAGCATTCTGAGTATGTGGTACTCCAACATAAAGGAGTGAAATTTAATTAAAATGACAGATTGCAATCAATGGTGTAGCTCTGCCAGCAAATGTAAGAGGATTATATCTGTTGATTTAATTACAGAAAAAGGTAAGATCCAGCTCGTTGAACTCCTCAGCTTGCCTGCTTTACCTACTTAGCCTGCAGAAGTTTGCATACTGTAACCTTTTTGTCCTCTGCCTCTCTAGGCCTTACATGGATGCCGTTGTCTCCCTGGTTACATTAATGCTGGATACAGGGCTGCCCTGTTTCCGAGGGCAGACAATCAAACTGTTGAAGTAAGTCAGTGTATGTGTGAACTGGAAAAATGTTCATCTGTTCTTCACAGAATGTTTACTGTCACAACTTGTGCATTGAGCATAGGTGTCATGCTCCTCAAATATTTTAACATTGTAAAAATAGTGACTTTTTTTATGGAATATCTCAGAAAGTAGGAATTCCAAAGGCCTATTCATAGAATTAAGTTCTTACTGTTCAATGACTGCAAGTATGTGGATTATCTTGAGTTCGTAGGACTAGCAAAGTAAGTCTATAAAGGAAAGATGGAGAAGTAGTGTGTTACAGAGACTGATGTCCTCTGAAATGTTGGACTCTGAAGAATAGCATCTTAAAATTTGTTCTACAGTAACATAGTACCAAATGGGACTGTGTTGTGACATCCATCAGCTTACCTGAATACAGATTCTAATGTGACACTTTAAACAGCCCTTGAGGCTTAAGCATCCAAAGTTAGCTCCAGAGTGAGCAGCATTAGCTCAGCTTTTCCTGTATATAACTTCCTAAAATCTCTTAAAGATAAGCATGGATTCACGGTGTATGATGCGCTGGAGGTCAAGGGCACTACTAGGTACAAAGATCCTTGAAAAGCAGCAGCTGCCTGGAAAGAGGGAATTATTTTCCTAGAATTACAGTTAGACTGATGAGAAGTCCACAGCCTCTGTCTCTGCTATAAGACTAACGGCAAGTGCTTATTGAAACATTACATAATGTGTACAAGGTAGTCTCGCAAGAAATAGGTACTTGCAGCAAGTGAAATCAACACCTGGCTAAGCTTGTGCAGACACATTTGTATCATGCTCAAAGGAAACCTCACTAATTTTACTCTTGCTTTTTGTGGTTTTCTGCATATAGGCACAGGTTCAGCCCCAACATGACTGAACGGGAGGCTGCAACTTTCATCATCAAGATCATCCAGAATTGTTTCCTCAGCAACAGGTTTGGCGTCAATGCATGTGTTCTCTCCCTAGGGCTAAAGAAAGGTCATCAAGCTTTGAGCAGAACTAAAAAGTAGAGTTTTATCAGTCAGAGACCAAACATTTTTGAGTTGTTGATATTTAGGTAATGCAAGATAGCAGTTTTGCTTCTGAACATGCTGCATCTCCTCCCTTTTACACTGGGAAGGAAGACTTAAGCCCAGGCCAGTCAAATAGTCTAAAGAATAGAATATTTTGTCAGAGAGAATCTTTGGCCCAAAAGTTGAGCATTTTCGCTTGTATGCTAGAGCATGGCCAACAATACTATTAGGGTTATATGTCTAGTTGTGACATCTCCTTTTTATATAGGGTAGGGTCACCTCTACCAAGAAAGGGATATACAGTAAAAAGTAGTATTGAATGGCAACAGGAATATCATGGCTTCTAGTGAGGATGAAGAGGGATTCATCTTGAAACCAGTCCCTTTTAAGTTCCCTTCCCCTTCTGTAAGGAGGTTTCCTAAAAAACAATATGCATGGTTCATTGGTCCGAGTAAGAATGAATCTGAAACAGGACTACAGTGACTTTTCAAAATCTTTTTTATAATTGCTTGTAGGTATTAAGTTGCCTGAATATCCTCCTTAAATTCCAGCTTCTATTCTGTGCATGTCTTGTATTTTACTCTTCTATAGAAATGAGTCCTAATCTTTCTACTGTTTTTTTTTTCCTTCATGACTTGATACTACATTAACATACTAATCATTTTGCTAGACCATATAAGTTACTTACTATGTAATTTTGGCTAAGGAAAATGCCTCAAGCCGAGACACTGTCAGCATGGTTTCTGAATGTCTTTGTAGCTGGGGCATGTTTATTTGGCATCTACAATATGTATACTGAATGGAATAATCAGTTTTATCAGATAATTAGCAATTTTAAAACTTATCACCAGCTAGCCAATCAACTATAGGTTTTTTTCCCTTCAAGTATATAAATAGTTTGGTACCATGTGCAAAACTTTTGAAAGGAAAGGACATGTAAAATGTAAGATTATTACATTTAATACTTTAAATGCAGTAAATTTAGTACTTAATATAACATGCATTTAATAAGTTTATCCCAGATAATGCTTTGTGGGTTATATTGGAGAGTCTATACAAACTGTTGTATAGTCCCATATGAGGTCAGTTTGAGACTGGTACAGTTCACTGGCTCAGATATGGCCCTGACAGAACTGAATTGGATTTTCTAGTGCCTGCTGGTGCATCTGCTCAGAATCTTAGGTTAAAGTTCTGACAAGCTTGAGCTTCTTTACCTATGGCATGGTTAGTCTGTGACCTGAATAAGCTCTGCCTGTGGATAATTGAGTTATCTGTAACAAGGCTTAGATTTGTTTGTTCAGTCACTCATCAGAGATGCTGCTATTAATGCTGTTATTTCCCGTGCACTACTATTTTCATTGTTAGCATTCTCCTTAATTACAATTACTTTTATTTCCACATAATGCCTTCTCCATGCAGTCCTTGCTTCATTCATGATGCATTGGCAGTTTGTTTTAGGAGAAGGAAATCCAATGTGAGGTGCTTCTGGCTTTTCCAGACACAGGATCCAAGCTGCTGTTGCTGTTGCCACATTGAGAAACATGGAAATACTTTTTCTTACCTAAACAAGAACAGGATGTTTTGTGCTCTTCATAACAGTAACTGGGCCTTCACAATGCCTTCAAAGCATTGAGGGCTAGTTTTGATTAGCTGCTAATTTCATTCACCCATGTTTTGGCTCTGTGGATCTTGATGTTTTGTTTCTGTGACAATCAGTGCAGTGTTTCTTTAAACTTCTACTTACCTCTGTCTCTGCTTTTCTTCTCTAGGAGTAGGACATATGACATGATCCAGTACTACCAGAATGACATCCCATACTGAGAGATACTAGAGATTCACTGCCAAAGTGAAACATGCAACCCCGAGCCCCCACTCCAAATGTGTAATAAAAAGGAGATGTTCAGTCACACCTCTCTAACTTCCATCCTTTGTGTGTGTGTGTGCATGTGGGTACATGTTTCCTGGACATTGCAACAATCAGTCAGATTCATTCCCTTCTCATTTACCAGGTTATAGATATTTCTGGTTTTCTGTGGATTTTTGGAGTTAGGCTGCAATCACAATAAAACCTGTAGTACAACTATGAATGCGTGAGGTAAAGAGTTAAAGCTTGTGGGGTTTGATAATTGTTCATGCAATACAAGGATTTTATAATACCTTTAAAAAGCTTAAAAAACCTTTTCCTGCACAATCCTACAAAACGCCGTGGAAGGGAAGGGGGTGGATTTCTCTTTGGAAGCAGAAATGCTAACTTGTTCTAATTTTACTGTAGAAAAAGCCTGATAATCATCCAAGGTGGTGATGTCTGTGTAGCTGTGTTCATAATTTGCACTGTATGTGGTCGGTATTTCCTATGTACATGAAGAATGTATTTTTTCCTTTTGTGTGTTTTAAAAAAAAGAGACTCGACTGAAGATATATTTAATCTATAAAATGTAATAAAAGACCTTAGACTTGGCCTCTGTTGCAAATCTGTTGCCATGCTCTGCTTTTGGTTTATACACTACCTCATTCTGCACACATGTGCACTGTTTGTTATCTTGTGACCTTTCTAAGGGAGAAATCTGATTTTTTTTTTTCTTTAACTTGACTTTTTTTATTCATAAATATTTTGTGCGAGACTTGCGTACTGAGGAGCTGAAACAGAGGACACAGGTGGTAACCCTGGGCTGGGACATAAGTTTTCAGGGTTTTCTTTCCCTTCCTCCCTGTTGCCGTTCTAGAATGTGCTCTGGAGAACACAGCCCCACCTTCCGTCCGCGCCTGCCCGCGGAAGGGGCTGGCGGGCAGGCTCAGGGGCTTTCCGGTACACGAGGCCGGCGCGGGCAGCGCTGGGTCTGGGCGGGCGGGGCCTGCGCAGCTGAGACGGATGAGGCGATGGGGAGCACCTGGGGGGTCCGCGCCGAGCGAGCGCGGGCCCGGGCCCAGCCCTAGCCCTGATATGGGCTCGCGCCCTGAGCGGGCTCAGCACTGAAGAGAAGTCGCGCGCAGAGGAGTTCAGCCTGAGGGTGGAGGTGTCGTGAGGGGGGACCCAGCCCTGAGGGGCGGCAGTGTGAAAGTGGGGGCCCGGTTCGGCGGAGTTATGGCCAGGGCGGGTCAATGGTGAGGGTGAGGGGGCCGTGAAGGAGACCCAGCCCTGAGGCGGGGCCGTGCCGTGAGGTGGGTTCAGCGCTGAGGGGGGGTCGTGCCGTGAGGGGTCTGGGCCCTGAGAGGAGTGAGGAGTGCACAGCTCCAAGGAGCTGGTTGTCTGATTCACACGAGGGCCCAAGCTGCCGAGAGATAGTCGTAGCCCCGAGGGGAATGGCCCTGGGGCTGTAATTGCTCAAGCCAGGCTTCTGGGGCTACCCTGGAGCTTGGCCATAATGGATGGCCAGGTCTTGAAGGGGAGCCTGCGTGTGAGGGGACAGGTGGGTGCCTGCCCTGTAAGGCTAATAATGTGGCTGCACCCACGTCTTCTTGGTAGTGTGCCCTTTTGAGCACCTTTGAGTCAGCGTTTAAATCTTCCAAGGTGAGTTTTGGCTTTGCTGAAGGAATTCCCAGCGTGTCCCTTTGGCCTAGAGCAGCTGGAGCTGCTTTGAGAGGCAACCATCCCAAAGGCAGGCTTGCTAAGGAGGGCCCTGCCAGAGAAAGCAGCTGAGGCAAGGGCAGGGGGGTGCACTGCTGTGCTTACAGTCGTGGGAAAGGGGGCAGTTAGGGCAGCAGGCTTTGGCTTTGCCAGTGAGGTGAGGTCTTTGGGGGTGGGGGGTGGGCAGCTCTCTAGTGTGGAAGTGTTGCAGCCTGCCTGTTTCATTCAAAAAAATAGATCAGGCTTTTGCCATGGGTGTTACAATGGGTTGTGTGCCACTGTCTGTTGCCTGTGCAGTGGGCAGCTCACAGTAAGGTGGTCTCTGAGCCCCTTTTTTCATTAGCAAAATGGGAAGGTGCTATTGGCTTCCTAAAAAACATTTGGAGGTTTACTGTGGAGAAGTAGTATGTGAGAAATGCCTTAATTCTTGATTCAGCTTTATTATATAAGCAAACGGGGACATGGAGTAATTTCTGTGCTCTGTGTCTGCAGCTACTTGTACCTATTCAGGCTCCATAGGAAAAGTAGCTGATTGACAGTACAAATGTGGTGTATTTCCTCACACCTTTCCTGTAACAGAGTGGGTGGAGTGATGAGATGTGAAGGCTGCTTCTCTTTTTAGGGGAAGTGCTGAGGCGTTCTAATATTTCGCTAATTCAAGTTAAAGTTTATGTACATGTATTTTCCTTTCCTGCAACTCAAAATAAATATACTGAGTGAAATTCAAAATGAGTGTGTTGAGCAGCCTTATGATTAAGAGCTAACATAAAGGGAAAATAGTATCAGAAATTGCTCTCTTGAATGGTTACAGGATAAATGAATGCCTTTAGGTGTAAACTTCCTAATAAATGCTTGTAGAAGTGATTATCAGCTGGTAAATAATAATATTAGGAATAATAAATGGAGCTGTGCTAATGCCAGACTTCAGAAAGTCACTTCCAGCTGCAATCTCAAATCACATCTCAGTTAAGTCTGTTGGGTTGTGTAGAATTTGCTGGAGTACAATTAAAGCTGTCCAGGGTTTTGTATCATAAAGTGAATGAGCTCGAGTGTTCTTCACAGTGCTTGCTTATTTTATGTACTTGAGCTGGGTTGTCTGGAGAGCTGACATGGGCTTAGGTGGTTCTGTGAATTTTGTGCAGAGAAATGGAAACAGCTGGAGCCAATTGCATGTAGAGGTCAACTGGAGTCATGGCATGAACAAGCTCATTTGCAGTACACTCTTAAAAACTCTAAGATTACAGCGTTTAAGATAATCATGTTTGTACCATTTCTTCTGCTGTGAAGATGAAATGTTGTGAATGTGTTAAAACCCCATGTTAGTAGGAATGACAAGCTCTTGCATCTTCTCTATTGCTGTGGTTTCTGGTGGAAGTGTGTGCCCCAAAGCTCACTTTCTGCCATCTGCAGATTTCATTTTCACAAGCTGACCTGTGCCGCCTCCTCCTCCCCTCGGGGTTCCTGCCTGCAGCACAGAGGTGGGAGAAAACTCCCCTATAACTGAGTATCCTCTGAGATGCAGAGGGGATTAGGCAGTTTATGTTTAATCATGCAAGGCAGTACCCTAAAGGTGATTCTTCCTAAAGGGGATGTGTTCTGTATCTTTCTCCAGAGACACAGAGGAGGTGAGAATACTAAGGTGCTCCAGAATATTGCAAGCACTTCAGAGATACTGAGTCTATGCAGTTGGAGATGGATGGCATAGACTTCTTTCACCTTCATCCTCCCACCAGGGAAGGATATGCCCTTTACACAAGGAGGCTGACAGGATTTTCAGAAGTTGCTCAGGTAATTAAGAACAGATAGAATTAACACCTATACAAAAGTATTCTGAAGGTTTTTGTCCCTGAACTTTGTGCCAGAATACGTCCTGATGCCTCTACAGCTCTGGGAGAAAAGAGGCATAGAAAGAGGAGGGAAAAACTCTCTTAATTTTTTTATTTTTTTTTTTAATCAAAGAAAAGATGCTCCTGTGGCTTCTCTGCTCTCAGAAATTCTAGGTCATGGTGAGAGACAGACTTTTCTCCCTATACCCACTGCAGTTCTTTCTGTGTTGGTCATGCATATAAAGAGCCCTTAAGAAAGGACCAAAATTTATAGTCAATCATTTGCATCTGATGGACCCAGGGTTCAGTGCTAGTGGTAACTTGATCAGCACTATTCAAATGCTAATCTCATTATGTGTGTTAGAGTCTGAAGCACAGCAATCCACCTCCATTAGTGCAATGTGCCTGTGTGATGTTCTGGCTGGTACGTAGGGTTGTGGTACCCCCTGCGGACACCCAGCTCGTGCTGCGCAGCCTCAGGGTTGATACGGCAGAGAATGGGAACCTCAGAATGGAGGAGCCAGTGGAATGATCAGACATGCGGAGATGAGCTAGAGTCCTCTTCAGAAAATGCTAGGGAGAGGGGAAGGGATTGTGACCAACAGAACAGTTTAAATTAGACTTTTTTTGTTTCCTTTTCACCATAAATATGTTCTTTTCCCCTTGCTTCTACAAGAGTGCTGTCAAAAAGAGCAGTTAAACAAAGGAATTTGTCCTGAATGTAGATACACCTTAAAAGCATGTTTAAGAATTGTTTGATCTTATGAAAAGTATTGTTCCTGTGCTGTTTGTTGGTAAGACATGGTATTTTTGCTTGTTCCATGCTGGGCAGCATGTGGCACACTCAAGGACAGCATGCACAGGGGGTTATTTCTAGATCAAGGCTCTGTGACAGAACTGAAAACACTTTAAAATAATGCTTGGAGGTGCTGCTGCAGTTTCCAGACCTGGTGCGAAGGGTGCCTACCCCAGATTGTTACCTGCAGTATGACAGTGCTGTGTGTGCATGTCTGAGATTTTTTTGTGCCTCATCTGCTTTTGTAAGGATTCTGCATTTAAGAGGTCACAGGAGTTAGAATTCTGAAGAAGCAAGATTTGTAAGGTGACATAGTATATTTATTAGATAAGCTACTTAGCTGGCAAAAGCAGATGAGCTCTGATAACGCTCAGTCCTGGCATCAGCTGGCTTATTAAATAGCACAACCTCCCCAAAAGGACTGCTTTTCTGATGGGCTGTTGCAAGTGCAGCAGCCCTGTTATTAGAGCTTTGTAAGTTCTAGGCAATGCCTTTATGCTTATATCTGGTACAGTATCAGTTGCCTAACAGCAGTGATAGTGTTGCTGTGAACTCCTGTTCAGGGTCAGCACAGCCATGGTTAGCCTCAGTGCACAGCAGCAAGGAACTGCAACCATGCAAGTGTTGAGGTTTATGAACATTATCAATGGCTCTGCTGCCTCTCTGGGGAAAGCGGAACAGGGAGGGTGATGCAGATAAGCAATCACAGTAAGCACACAGGCAAACAATAATGGATGGCAATTCACTGGAGAGAGAAGTTGCCTCCCTGACTGCATTCAGGTGTCTGTTCCCAAGGGAAGCGTGCAAACCAAAAGGGGAAGGGAATTGGGGGTGATTGTTGGGAGCGTGGGTGTATGAAGACTGTGCTACATACCCTGACAATGCCCCCACTGCCACCACCTTTGGGAATTAAAACCCTCTCACTGGTGACATGTACTAAGGTAGGTATGTGTCTTGGTCTGTTCTTAAGCAAGTTATCTCAGCTTTGCAGTGGCAAGCTTGGCAAAACAAATTGTGCTTTGCCGTGTGAGGGAAGAAGTGTCTGAGTTTAACAAGTCTTGAGACAGTCCCAGCTCTATGCATTGATTCAGAGTAAACATGTGGGGTGGTAACTTTGATCCTAAGGTAAGAAGGGGCAAGTCATGGAATTCCATTCATGTAGAGGTATAGGAGTGATACCTCACAGAGTATCTGCCTCTGGAGTACCAAAAGATGAGAGAAAATCACATATTGCTATGATGTAGTTCTATTCCCCAGTGCAAGACTTGCTGTATTATATTTTGACTGCTGCATTTAAGCTTTTTTAAGATTCTGGCTGATACTGTACAGATGAAGACTCCACACATGCATCTTTGCATGCACACATGCAAACCATTTCCTTGCTGAGAACTTCACATTACTCTTTGGAGCCCAGACCTAGCAGCTTTGCAGTACCTGGCCTCATTGCACAGAGAATCCTGTACATGTTGAAAAGCTGTTTCTTGTGCAGGACAGTGCTGTGCCTGTGTGGTAGCTGATTGTACTTGAGTGAGTGATCTAATAAAGCTACTTACAGGTGTTATGCTTCAAAGAACTTTATTAACCTAGGTAACAAATTGCAGGAACACATTACGTTCTGGCATTGAGAATCAGAAATTTGAATTTTAGTGTCAGGCCTGGCTGCCTGCACCAGCTTGAACAGAAAAGTTATTAGTAAAGGCAGGGTAAGGATTCTTGTGTCTGTGAGGGATAACTGGCTGACTAAACAATTTTGCTAAGTATTAGAGACTGTAAGTTAGCAGGACCTTCTAGAGTATCTGAACTCTTACCATCTAGATAGGAACTGTTGCTGGGCAGTTTTCAGAGGTTCCCTGGCCCCCAAAGGGATTCTTGGCTCCACGTCTTAGGCTAGGGCAGGATGAAAGTCAGCTTTTGTATTTTTCTTTGGAGACAGGAGTTAATCATCATTCGGATGATGTGGACATGGAGGAAATGAAGGGTAAAGCTGCGTCCCATGGCTTCACAGGAAGGATTCCAGCAGTGCCGGTGCAAGGGGCATCTGCTGCCTTGTCTTCCCCAGATCCCACATAAGAACTGGGCAAGGGCTTGGTGAGCTCAGCTACAGTTGCCCCAGAAAACAGACCTGAAAATCAGTTGTTTGTGCAGCCCTGTTAGGTGGCAGCGCTTTCCAAACGTGTTATTTGTAGAGCTCTGGTAATTAGAGCCAGATGCTGAGCTCAGGTCTCGGCTCTAGCACGGGCCTCTGAGTTGCATGCGAGGCTGAATGGTGCTGATTGCTCTCAGTCCTTAACCGAGATCCCGCTCGTTTTCTCGTAACCTGCAGCCTCGCAGCTCTGTGGGCTGGGCGGCAGAGGGCACTCTGAAACAAGCGATGGTGCCTGGGACGTACGGACCGAGCTACTGAGAAACAAATCTGCCTTTCCTGTAAGGCGAGCAAGTCTGGCAGGGAAAACCTTGCCGTGACCTTTAGCTGTGACAGATCTGTCACGGCAGGCACTGACTGGTAGAGCTAGCGAGTACCTGAATATCAGATATGAAATTGCTCAAGAGCCTGGCAGTTTGTATTCCGGCGTATTCTGCCGGGGAGGTTTTTGACCTTCCAAGGGACATAAAAGAGATGGGTTTTGCTGACTCTGCATTGTTGTCTGAAGTGAAGCCTTTAAATTTATGGATGTCCTCTGGCACAGCACGCATGCAGAAATCCATAGTGCATTTACCAAAAAAAGCCCAGAGGTTTGTTATGGACGCTGCTGTAGTTTTCCTTGTTATTATCACATCGTGTTGGATGACCAGCAGATTTATTCAGCTCCAGAGGTGGTTACACTTCCGTGGTTCTGTGCACATGCACTTCTGGAAAGCTGCTTTGGGGTGAAGAGTACTCTGTATACAGTCTCTGATGTAAGTTATCTGTTATTTTAAGGTTCATTAGTAATTACTAAAAAATAAAAACCTCCTGACATAACAGTAGTGTAACTTTCTTACCTTTGAGCACTTTGCCTTGGGATTCACCTTTGCACTAGACATAGCAAGTCGATGGCACTGGGAAGTCTTTAAGCATCGCAGAATAAGCAGAACACAAGTAGTAGGATGGGGGAGAAAAACAGGTCCAAGGGAAGGAAACACTTCAGTGCAGTTGTAAAGATCTCATTTATATGAATCATATCTGTGGTCATTTTGAGGCAAGTAGCAGTTGTCTTCCCATGCTATCTGTAACAGAGGTGAGATCAGGTGTTTGGAATCCTCTGCCATGAAGATAGCCCTGGTCTGTGCTGTTACCAGGCTTAAAGAGCATTGTCTAGGGATGGATCCCAACAGAACTTGGGCTCTGAAAAGTGTTTTCTCCCCCTTACCCCATGTGTAAACTGGGATTTGAACTTCAGTGGTTTTTAGGATCAAGCCTGGTCTTTAGGTTGCAACTGTAAACAATAAAAAAAGAAGCAAGTCCAGCTATAGCTGTGGCTGTGTCACAGATCAGACATCAAACAGAGGGGCACACAAATGTGTGTGTATGTATATTTTTATATATAGTATTTTCAAACTCATTGGGTTGTAGACAAGATGACTACATCTGAGGGAGGAATTAAGCTCTAAGTAAGAAAAATCTGCCAAGGAAACACTTAAGCTAGATCTGTGAGGAAATTCTAGACCTCAGGAACCAGAAAACTCAATTGTTTTCCAGGACAATGCTGAAAATATTTTTTTTTTATCCTGCTTTTCTGGTGATGTTGTAATTATTCTTCCAACTTGAAGAGGGTTTTCTTTCCTTTGAGATGCAGCTCTGACCAGCTTGTGGGACAAGTGACTCAGTGAAGTGCCTGAGGCTATGGGAACAGGACTGATAGTAAATGAGTTCCTACCCATTAGCTGAGCCTGGGAAACCAATCATGTTTGTGTTCCTGCTTCAGCTCAGCTGAAAGGTAAAAGTCTTAAGCTTAAATCTCACAGAAGGCTCCTTAAAACCAGAGCAGGTTTAAGAGCTGGTACAATCAGTTCCCACCATCACTGAGGAGCAGGAGCTATGTTGCCATAACCTTGTTTCATGGATATGCAGTGTGCAAATCCCTCTAAAATTACTTGAAGCAAGATATAGGGAGCTTGATTTCTTGCAAAAGCTGTGCTCTGAATTTGGGAGCTGGTTTGGCTGCTCATTTCTTAGGGAATGTGAACCCAATAGGATGTAAATTCGGAATCCAAAAATAAGCTGTCATTTCTTGAGAAGCAAGCACGTTTGTGTGCCTGTGCAAGGGAGCTCTCAATGCACAAATTGAAGTTGGAATCCTTCTTCCTCTAATATCTATTACTAGGATTTTGGGGCATTATTGGTAGTGTATATGTAAAAGTGACATTTCAGCAGATGCAACTTTTACACTGAGAATGACTCTCAAATTTAAAACTAACAACTGAACCTTGCTGCTGATTGCTATCTCAAAGTTATTGTGGTTTGCACTTTTCCGAGGAGACTGTGTACTAATTGCGTAGCAGTGATAGGGAGACCAATGCTTGCCCTTTATTTTATTAGGGAACCTTTGCAAAAAGTTCTCCTTGATGTACAAATGGCTTTTGCTGAAAAAAATGGGACCATTCTGCTTTTCAAAGTTGATGTACTTCGGGGAAAAAAAGTTATTCACTGAACCTGAATTGCACTAAACTCTATGAGGGTATGTTTGGGAATTGGTGATGGGTACAGCCCATACAAGCTGTCGCCACTAGATGACACCATGACTCTGGCAACAAGGTCCAGATGAACCCTAAAACCAAGGGCATTTTGGCTGTTTTGGAGGATTTGTTACAAACCCAGAATACTGGATTTACAAACCTTTCAGTGAACCGGGGTAAAGTTTCCCCCAAATGCAGGCTGGGGTTTGAGCAGAATGGGCTTGGTTCCAGGTGACGGGGTGGGATTTATGATTTGGGGTGGAAACCATCTGAATGTTTGACTTGCAACCAGGCTGATCTTGGCTGTGGTTACACTTGGAGGGCCTGTGTGTGTTTGAAACAAAATCTCAGGCCAAGGTTCAGGGAATATGAGCCTGCCTGAACCAAAACCAGAAGGGGTTTGCATGACCCTGCTGTAAGGTTTCATGTAGGTTCTTTGCTCCCCTGAGGTGGGTCCAGGCGCAAACCCAAGAGCAGTATCCAGATCTGGTCAGCAGTAGCCCTACTTCCCTTTTAACATGTTGTCACAGTCAGTGGTAGGAGTGGTAGACAGGGAGTGACTGCCATGTTTTGCTGAACAGCTCATCATAGTGTAATGGTGGCTCAGATGCTGCAAGGGCAGCTGTGTCTCCAGGAGCATTTTGTTTTTTGGTCAACTGACTGACTCATTAAGGTATCTCTTTCTCCTGGAGTATCTTTCTGGGCTCTCACCCTTCAAATTGCACAGGGTTTAGCAGGTACAACTCTGCCACTGTTTATTGAGCAGTGACTATTGCTACTTCTTTTGCTTTTGGTAGTGGAACTGCTTAGCTGTTCCCTAGACTGAGAAAGCTCATCTCTTATAATTACTGTGTGTGGACAACTGCTCCTGTCACCTTTCTGTTCCTTTTTTATGTCCCTTTCAGTGAGACTCAGGATGTTCACATAAAGCACGTTAATAAGCCAACCTGAATATCATCTTCTCTTGCATATGGTATTTCTGCATCCCAAACTTTGACAAATACCATGTAATTTTGTGGCTCTAGGGATAGATTCAGAGGACTGATAATCTAAGAGATGTTTGTATGATGCTCTATCACCTTCTTTGAAATTCATGTCTTTCCACTACTACCTCAGCAACAACCCTCACACGCAAACTGGTTAAAAACCATGGTAGCAAAGGAGTCAGCACAAAGTGAGGGCATTCGCCCAGTGAGCACATTGCATATAACTTATCCCCAAATTCCTTTTGTCCCCCACTAGTCGTGGCCTAGAGGGATCCCAGCAGTTTGAGAGACAGGTCTTTTTGGTAATGCTGTGACTTCCAATAGTGCTTGGAGATTGGGATTTTATTTTGGCAAACTAGTGCATGGGAGTTCTCTTGAATTACTAACTTGATACACTGATATTAGGATAAGATGCTCAGATGGCTAGATAAATATATTAATGCTGTTATGGTAATTTATTAAGTGTAGAAAACACTTTCAAAAATAACATTCACAATAGCTTCATTACTATTGTAAGGATAAGCATTACAGAAAGCCCCACTACAAATTTTTGGTTTATTGTTTGATTTTGTAGAGAGAATAGTGGAGTATTTACCTTCAATTATACTGAAGCTTTGATCTTGTTGGAAATTATTTTTGTGGAAGTCAGCTTTTCTGTAAGACTGATGATACTATGTTTTTGCTGTATTCACTGATGCAGTCAGAGAATTCTAAAGCATTAGTTTTACAAAAACTCTGTTCATAGCCCATCATAAAACACCAGCATCACTATTCCTGTTTTCTTTTAATTAACATCTAAATTAATTCACCAGTTTACAGCATTCGAGTCTCGAGCTCTCCAGAAAACCCCGAGGGCGTTTTTGAAATACAGGTACACTTGTTACCCTTCAAGGCTGCAACACTGTAGCTGATTTTAATGAGGCCGTGCATGTGTTCATTCACAGTTTAGACACTTCATTCTTACCCCTGTTCACATGATTAGGCTTTGTTTGGTGGGTGGGGCAGGATTCTAGGCAGGAGAAGTAAGAGGCAAACTTCCTTTTTACACTGTGATAGTTCAGCCCAACATTCTCTGCCACAAGTGTTGTGTAAAACCAACGACAGGTCAAGGGAGGCAACACATATGGGTAGTTAATAGAATTAAAACAAATGGGTACATGTGATCTATAATGCCAACTGTAGTATGAATGTGTTCTGTGTGTCAGGTTCCTGTCCAGCTCTGGAACAGCGGAACTTGTATTCAGGTATGTTCACTGAATTACCACAAGGGGAAAAAAGTAGAAGCTCAGTCTCTTGTGATACTTCTGGCAGAGTGTCAGGTAACTTGCATCCCTGACAAGCCTTCCAAAATTCATTGCAATTTTTTTTTTAATTTATTTTGCATCGAAAGCCTTTATTGCATAAAGAAAGTGACTGCCTTCTGAGCAGTGTGTCATACATGCAGAGATTTCTTGATGCGTCCGAAGACATAAGATACAGCTATATCCAGCCCTCAGCACTTTGTTGTCTAAACTTATGCTACTCTTAATGTTTTCCTGAAGTCCTGTGTGAGCTTCTGTTGTTCCAAAGGGCCAATATACTACAGGCACAACTTCTTTCTTTCACTTGCAAAGTACTGCTAGAGCAGATGTGTGAGGGAGCTGATCGGAGCTGCCACAAGCACCCTCCAGGGCTCTATGCAGCTCTCACTGTTCCATAATAAATGGACCATAGTCTCTGTGAATGTTGAGGCTATTCTGTAGGTTTTCCTTCTAACCCTTAACCTTTCTTCCTCTTACTGCTGTGTGCAGAGTATGGATGGGGAGAAGAAAAATTCCTGTATCTCTTAAATTCCCCCACCTCTGATCTGCCAGGCTTACAGTATTCAAGGTAGCTTTTCCCAGTGGTGGAGGATTGACAGCCTCCAGCACAGACACTGGAGTGAGAAAACTCCAGACCTCTGGGCTGGGAGCACTGTACGCCTTTCAGGAAACAGCAAAGTTACTGAAGCATCATCAGTGCTTGTACATGTGGATTTCTGATTTATTTTGTGACTGACTTATGGTTCTGGATGCCTTCTGAAAAGCTGACTCCCCTGCAGAATGTTGGGGAGGCTGAATGGGACTGTTTAACAGGATGAAATGTCACTGCAGGCAGCCTCTTTGGTGCAGATTCCTATAATGCTTGTAGTTTTCTGTTTGACTGGGGGTAGGGAATCTCTTGCCTGAGAACTGATACTCTACAAGTTAGTACGTGCTGCTTGCTCACTTTATGCATGCTGATGTGGTACAGAAACAACCCAGGAAGCTGATGAAGAGTCGGAGAACTGTTGTAGTTTGAAGAAGAGGGAAGACAGTTGCAGGAATCAGTGTGGTCTTCCCTCTATTCTGCTGCCTATCGCACACAGGCTAGCAAAGTGGGTAAAAGCTTGGCCTTGTGCTGCATTCTCCAGCTAAAATCAGGAGTTAGTGTTGTCTTTGCTAGCCAGATTTCACTGGTGCAGTTTAAATACCATACTGTATCCACTCTCCAGTTGGCTTCTGCAAAGTTAGCTTCCTGCATGGATGTGAGAGTCACACAGGTTGCTCATACAGATAACCTAAATGGTGTTGAGTGGTGCACAGAGCTGCCAAATGGAGATACTCTTCTCAACTGTGTCACCCGACAGGCTGCATTATGTTGGGAAGGTCATCAGAAGAGCCTGTGTATGTTTGCATGTCTGTAACACAGGGTGATGTGAAGAGCCTCATGTTGAAATTGCTCTGTGATCCCAGGATGGAAAGTGCCAAGGCTTGGCATTTCACCAGAAGAACCATCAGGTTGCTGGCATTGCTCCTGTTGTTGTCCCAGTGAGACTCTAGTAGGAAAAGATTTTTATCATCTCTTTTACTCAGCTGGGAAAACAGAGTCCTTCACAGACCTGAGTCAATGATGAAGACTCCCATGTGCCCAGCTCTAGTCCAAGAGTGGCTGGTGCCTATCACAGAGGGTTTTCAAAGCTGAAGAGCTTAATCAGGGCACTGAAACTCTCTAAATGTGAAGCAAAAGGCTGGGGGGGCTCATCAGTGGGGCCTCAAACAGCGAGTTGTCAGTAGGTCATGACAGTGTCAGACAGACAGACTGCCTGCTTCTTTAGGGGATGAGAGTGTGACTGCAGGAATGAAGAAGCAGGCATGGCTTCTTTATTGAAGTCCTGCCTGTAGAAAAGGAGGTGTAGCAAAGGCTGTCACTCTCCCACTTGGTTTTTCTGTCTCATTCTTCCATCTCCCTGTCTGACCATTTGCCTGCTGCCTCCCTGTTTGTTGGCCGAGTGCCTGCTGAATTATTTACCAGCCTGGCTGAATTAAGCAGCAGCAAAAGCAGGCGAGTGAATCCCACCTGAGACTCTTCCAAGGAGAGGGGGGTGGAGAAGTGGGGTGTGTGTATGAGGGTGTTAATACATAGTGCTTAATTAAATGTACCAGCCCATTCCAGGCAAAACCTTGTGGGAGAAGCAACTGCTCTATTGCCCTGAGACACGGCTGAAGAAAGCTGAGCGCATGGCAAATATACCAGCTCAGGTGGCAGCGTGCCCCATCTCCAGGCTGAGTGGGGTCCCAATGCTGCTGGGAGTTGCCATCAGTCCTTGCAGGTGTCATGTCAGCACCCTGCGATGTGGCAGGTCTGTCAAGTGGCCATTCCCCTCCAGCACATCAGTTGTGTTGTTTGTGATGGTTGTTGTGCTGTGTGGGGTTAATTGGGTTAATGAGCGCATTGTACATTATTAGAGGCTGAATTGGAAATTATGCTAATAATTGTGTCTCCCAAAGTTCCACAGTTACTAAGGATGTTTGAAAGGACAGGGGTTCTTGTACCACACACTAAAGCAGAGCCGAGTATCAGGACACTGAAGGACCTTTCTTTACCAAATGGTAGTGCACTGGGTATTTGATGTAAGGAAACGTCTCCTGGTTGACATATCCCTCCCAGCAAGAATCTCCAAATTTAGCACACAATCCTTAGTTCATGCAGTTCCTCTCTTGTCTGTGTGTCTCTGAGGTATAAAGTCTAATGGATGGGGAAAATGAAACAAGATCATTCTGTGATGTATCTGGTCTGGTTACTCACTCAGTAGAGCATGCATGCTGCAGTATGGTGGTTTGCTCCAAGTCAGTGCTTTCTACCCTTTGGTTGACACAGCCTTGTGACTCTGGAACATGCCCAGAAAAGGGTTATCTTTCATAGACTCACACCGATGCAGGATTACTGCTGGTTAGAGTGAGAGCAGAGCTGAGGCTGAGAACTGGGGAATGCCACAGTGTGTGCCGAGTCATCTTTAATGCTGATCTGAAAAGCAATATATAGTACCAGTGTGCGGGCTGCACAAGCTTTCCCAAAGGCTGGTTAGGTATCTGGTAGTTACCTTGTGCTGGTCCCAATGCGGGCTGCAATGTCTCCAATTTTTCCTTAGGTGTAGCCATGCTCATGCAGTATAGTTGTAAACAGGGGATGAGTTCAGACTGGAAAATATATGACATCTGAGGCCAGTACAAGGAACTGATGCACGTCTTAAATCTATAGCCTGTTTCTTTCATACCATCTTTTCCCCAAAAAGAGTTTTCATCTCACTTGGGTTACCAGGGAAAGTCATCTGACCACTAAGCAACTTGTGAAGCTGGGAGTGCTTTAGTTACACATATATACAGTACAGAGCATCTTTGTCTTAGGCCAGCTGATTTAAAATTGGTCCCTCTCAGCTCTTTCTTCCACTTACAGATATGCATGCTTGAGTATATTAGAAGAGACATAACCCCTCCAATCAGCCTGCTTGCACTATCTCCCAGACTTCTGACTTCTTAAGGCATATCTTCCCTTCCAGAATGTGGCATGTCAGAAAAGGCAATCAATGTGGACTAGTCCATATTGTCTATAGCATCGCTTTACTATGTAACGTAGAATACTGTCTCCAGAAGGTAGATAAAGAGGGAGCTGCAAATGGCAAGACATGAGAAGAGCTCTGGGCAATCAAAAGCGCACACCTCATGAATTTATCGTGAACTAACTCTGTGGGACTCTGATTACATAAATCTGATTACATAAATTCACTATGTAAAAGATCATATACAACAATTTACCTTTTCCTTCCTATTTCTGTTATATTCCTCTTTCTGAAATTCACTGTACAGTTGATGTGAATGTGCTTATGCACACTGCTCTGTTGTAGAGATACGGATGTGGCACATCAAGATAATGGATTTTTCTTGAATAACCTATGTAAGTACTGTCATGTTTTGCATCAAGAGTAAGTGATTTCATATTGCATAAAGCAAGGAGTTTAAAAGAGCTGATGACCCTTACTGGCTTTATTCCACATGGGGGTCATGTGTCTGGGTTATTGCCCACCCTTTTCCAATAAGTTAATTCCCACTCTTAGAATTGTAATGTCTGCATTGAGCTGTGCTCCCCTCTATAATGATTACCTAAAAAAAAAAAAAAAAAAAAAATTTTCACTGGACTCCAGCATTTCTCCTCCTGCCTTGGCAGCGTTTTGTGCAAGTGCCTATACTTTGCATTTGCTGTGAAAACTGAGGCATCAGGTCTGAAACTGCTGCTGACATGAGCATACATGTCATGTTATAAGGCTTTGCAGCAGCATTCAAGTCAACTAGTTCTATACTGTCCTTGTGTCTACAACTACTTTAATGTATTCCTTTAATAAGAAAACAACTGTCTTGGATTATCAACAGATGTTGCCTAGCTATATTTCAGCAAAGCACTTTTTAAGGTATCTCATGGGAATATTCTTTTCTCAGGGAAAACTGGGATTAGCTCATGACTTGTACAGTAGAAGAGGAACTAGCTATGGGAGACTGCACAGGAAGGAAAGTAGTAATGGTGGAATTCTGCCAGCTCAAGGTTGATGTATTTATGAATGTTAATTCTACCACCTAGGTACAGATTCAGTGGACAAGATGAGGATTCTCCAGAAGCATCTGTATATACAAATGTGTCAGAGGAGCTGAGGGCCCCTCTTCCTTTGCCTTTGTACCCATTGAACCATACTTGCCTGCTCTAGTCTCTGCAACAGGAAATGACCCTTTCTGGTGCTGCCATCCCCTGCTGTGTTTCAGAGAGATTTACTACTCCCTGCTTGCTCACTGTACTTAGGGGCTGGTATAAAAGCAAATACCTAGAGGATGCATACGTCTGCATAACTTGTTCTCCCTGATTACTCAAGTTAGGCCAGGGATGGGTTTTCTGTCAAAGGAAGGATTGAAAGTCTGTATCTGTCTTCCTCAGGTGAGGTTGGAATTTCCCCCTAAATCTGATCCTTCTTCACATGTCTGAGCTTGGTAGGAGAAGGGGTTAGTCCTACCTAGCATTTCAAAGGAGAGATGATGTTCCTGGCTGATGCCAGTGCCTAAGGAATATCTTCTTTTCTGTGGCATGTATAACCAAGCAGAAAGCTGTATGTGAGCAGGGGGTCATACTGCTTCAGACTTGTAATACTCTGTGCAGCTGCCACAGCTGTACAGTGGCATTATAAAGGTCATTTCCCTGTTTGGTAGACTCATCAGGGAGATGATGGCAGAGACTCACCTGGGGGAGTGTGTACTTGGACCAAATGACTGAGTCCCAGAGATGGTACAAGAGGGAGAGATTCAGAGAGGACAAGGGAGAAGAGATCAAATGAGAGTGGAACAGAGAAAGGAAGGTATTCAGAATAAAATGAAAAGAAGGGGTGGAGTACTTTGGGAAGATACAAACCAGGACTTACCTTGGCAGCAATCTGGAGATGTTCTTCACTTTTTCTTTCCCAGCCTTTACCTTTTCTCATCTTTCCCACATAGATACCTTAACCAGCTTCCTCCATGGCAGGTCAGTCCAGCACACATTCTCCACTGCTCAGCTCTCAGTGACTGGTCGATCTCTGCTTTTTCTTTTTGTTGAGATGCTCTTCTTTATTTTCCATTTTCCCATGTGGGAATTTAATACCAAGACCAATTCTTCAGATCAGTCCCACCAACAGGAGATGATGTGTTAACAGGGAGAAGTGAAGGGAGCCATCCATGCCTAGCACTTCGGAGCCATTTCCTCTCCCACTCACGGATGTTTGCTAAAGAGGTGTTTTGGTTTAACTCTAGCTTATTGGATTATGTGATTACGGCATCTGAATTCTTCATTAGATCTTTTCTATCTTGGTCCCCAGGGTTGAGAGGGACTTGTTTTCTGGCTTTGATGTGTTTGAAAAGTTGGGCTATTTGTATCACTGCTCCTTTGCTTTGATTCTTTGACTCCTTCTCTGGGGAGCATTCTGATGTGCAGAGCTCATCTTTGTGTGTGTCTGCTGCATGGAATGTCTTTGTGGTTTGTTTTTCTACCGGGCACAAATCATCCCTCCTGCTCCCTTCTTTGCAAGTTGTCATGAAAGCAGGCTATTGCTGACTAGTTCTTTTGGAAAACTTGTTTTTGCTGAAAGCTGTACAGAAAATTCAGTGTTTTGAGAGGCATGGTACCTTTGCTTGGTGGAGATGGGTGGCATTGCAGCAATGCTCCAGTTTCCCCTCAGCCCCTTTCTCCTGTGTCTAGGAAAAAAATTATCATTATAGTAGTTCGTTTATCAAAAGAATATTGCTCATGTTCTGTTGTATCTACTCTTTCCTGATGACTTTGAGGTGCCAGGAGAGGACTTGTACTAACCCCATAGTACAAGTGAGAAGCTTCTACTCCGGTGCTTTGCCACAGAGTAGCACCCTGTGAACAGAATATCAGAGAAGGGAAATTTGCTTAGCCTGCAAGAAAAGGTTGGTCAGACCCAGCCCAGTAAACCCTGCCAAGAAGGGTCAGTGTGGTGAAGCAACTTACGCTTCATTTGTCACCTGTCAGTGCTGAGCATGATACACTTAATAGCATGGTAGTGGAAAGGACGAAGGGGGTTTCTGATGGGGACAAGTGAGGTAAGCCATAATTAACTAGATAATGCTGAAGGAGAAACTCCATCTTGGAGCTGCCAAGTTTCTCTTGGGAGCTTGGATGTTTTCACATGTGCTCCTTGCAGCACAGCCTTTTCCATGTGCCCTAACACCCATCCACAGTTGCATTCTCCACAGCATGTCATATCGGGAAATGGGACCAAATAAAAGGATAACCAAACCTTTGCAGACCCAGGCAATGAATACAGGGTGAAGATCTGCGAGCCTGAGCATTACTGCCCGTGCAGAGCACAGGCTCAGTCTAAGGTGCTGTTAATTCTGGTATTAATCTTCCCACCCAGCATGGCTGAAAAAGGGGCGGCCCCAAGGAGGACAGTGTTGTTGTTAGTGGTCACCCCAGCAACAAGAAACAAGAGGTTCCCCCCTCCCCAGCCCTTCCTTTTCCTGTAGGATGAGCTAATACCTCTTACCTGTAGTGGTTGGTTTGTGTATAACCTCTCCTGCATGAACAGTTACTGCTGCATTTCTGCTTTTCCCAACACTCAGAACATGTATGATTACTCCTTTTGTTTCGGAATAGTTTCCAGCTACTGCCATGTCCATGTATAACATACCCACATGTACCCTATGGCACAGGCTGCTTCAATGTTGAAGTGTATGCTAGTTGGAAACAAGCAAATTGGTGGCCTCTTTTTCTCCCAAGGCATAGT
Organism: Ceryle rudis; assembly: GCA_033439905.1. Lineage (NCBI taxonomy): Eukaryota > Metazoa > Chordata > Aves > Coraciiformes > Cerylidae > Ceryle > Ceryle rudis. Next base: position 34,697 of record JAAGNO010007977.1, read on the forward strand.
TTGGAAATAGCTTTCCAAGGGTGGCCAGTTAACCAAGCAGTGGTTTGGTTCCCACATCCTGCTCATCATATGTGAGTGCTGCTCTTGTTTTGCATGGCAACAGCTGGCAGAGCAGGCTGTGAATGCTGAGCCTGCATTCTACCTTACCCCTAATACTTGTAGGTTAAGAACTATTTTTAAAGGAAACCTTTCAAGTGTCATTAAAAATGAAGTCATAATGTCAGCCTCTGACACAGCTGGAAAACATCTGTAAACACTTGGAACAGGTAACAGTTTGATGAGGGCAAAGTTGTATTGAACTGCACGTGGCTCTTGGGGATTAAAAGCCTTAGCTGGTGGGGTTAGCACAACCTCTGGTTTGGCTTGGAAGCACATTGTCTTTGGGAAATATTGGTAAATTGTGTCAGCTTCTTGCTTCCGGAGAGTGTCAGGATGTAGGACACCAAACAAAAAGATAATTTACCTGACAAATACAGCCCTACTTTTTATGGAATTTTCTTCTTGAATTTGCTTATTAAGCAAAAGTTGTTGGATTTCAGTGCCATTTTGAAGGGTGAGGAATGAGCTGCTTGGGTTGTCATAGGCTGTCTTTTAAACAGCTGTCTGCACTTGGTAACTATGACCACTGTTTGTGGTTAAATGATGTTTTGCTTTCCCCAACCCTGAAAATAGTTACAGTGCAGATTTTGCTGCGATTGGTTGTGTTGTTCTATTTATGTAAAGACTTAGGCAAGTGGCTTTCTGCTGATGCAGACAATCATGGAAATCATCTTTGAAACTTCATTATTCACAGGAATTAGAACAAGAGCACATCAATAACAAAAAGAGTGATTTGCATAGGCAAATATTTGTGATGTTTCTTTTGCTACATTTGCTCTGAGGAGTGTGTGTATGGTCAGGATGTCATGATGTTTATGTTCCTGCTATTTGGCTTGAGATCTGTGTGGTGATAGGGAAGTTGTAAGGTGTGAGAACCACACCGTATTGGGAATATAGCAAAAAGATACTTGTGTTTAGTGTCCTCCCCACCTACCATTTTAGGATTACAATTGTCTTGCCAACTGTTTTGGTGGTGGTTTTTTAATGAAGTTAGTTGAAGTGCCAGGTAAAGTACATTTAGAGATCCAGGTATTTTTCTGATAGTTATGGAGCCATTAAACAACACTGCAGTTGCCACATACACAATGCTAATTTTTTTGTCAGTAAAGTCACAGATTTTTTTTTTTTTTTTTTTTTTTTTTCCCCCTCCAAATGCAGCACACTTCTTACTTGAAGCAGACACACTTGAAGCATGCAGCATCTCCTAAAGCAAGCAGGAACCAGAGCTTCAGTGCTCCAGCTATCACTTATGGTGCCCACTGGACCTCTGTGGTGCTGCTTGGCAGAGCAGTCCGAACTGCTAACTAGATTAAGATGTCCACTAGAAAGACTCAGGTTTTATGGCCTCTTGTTTTAATTTTATCAAATGCACTTTATGCAGAGTAAATAATGGCAAAAGACCTTGCTGGAGACACCATGGCAGAAGTTCTCTATCTGCACAATAATCTATGTGTTTGAGACACAGTATTACTGAGTCAGGGTTTACCAAGAAGACTTCAGGGTTTGCAAAGAGGGAGAGAGGGCTTGGCTTTTTTAAGCTTAGTTGAAGGGGAGAATTCAGTTTAAATCTTTTCCTCCAGTTTCAAATCTGATTTAAGATAAAGAGAAGAGCAAATATTCTTCCTCATCATCTCCTTTTTAAAATTTACTGTAAGTACCTGGTAATACTTTAAACTGCTTTGTGTCTCACTTTATTGATCATCGTGAAGTAATCCATAAGAAGGCTTGTCTGTGGGATGTCCAATTGACCTCAATGTAAGCATTCTTGGGAGCAGATCAAGGAGGTGTGTCTACCAACAAAACAGGGAATACCAGGCTTCCAAGCCTCGGTTGTATGTCACTTCTGTATCTGCATAAATTGTATTGGCAAGGAGTGGGGCTCTTTGTAGAAAGCAGTGGGAGAGCCTCTAAGCTATATAAAATTATGTAGATACGAGGGTTTATTAACAAATGCAGATGTTAGTTCATTAATGTTATTATGTTCCCCTAAAGAAACCACTTGCATCACAGTCAGATTAGAGGCAAACATTGTCTTCCAGATTCAGCTGTGCTAGCAAAAAATGTTATGGTCAGCACCTGATGTTACTCTTTACACTGGTCACCGGAAGTGCCCTGGGCAAAACTGAGTGTCTATCTTAAGCAGTTTCCAGTGTTGGCCACAACAAACCTGTTGGCTCTGCCTGGAGAAAATTTGGGAGTTCTCCCAAGAAGCTTCCTTTGGCAAATCCATGGAAACACAAACTCTGTAAGGACAGAAGAGATGGGAGTAGTAGGTGAGCAGCTGGGGGAGGTAAGCGCAGTTTTGGGGTGATGGTGGCTGGCCGTGTCCTTAAACACATTGATAGATAGCAGAAAATTGTATGTAGACACATCTTCTGTTACTGCTTATAACGGAAAGTTTCAGCAAATCTTAGGTGACTTCTTTACCTGTCATAAATAGCAAACTAGGGTAGGTACCACTTACACATAACTTTTAAGGTGCCTGCCCAAGGTTTTGTGAAGTCAGTGGCAGTGACAGACCTAGAAACAGCATATAGGAGTCCTGGCTTTTTAGCTATCTTCACTAACCATTAGATGATACTTCCTCCAGATGTTTCAACAAGGGGTGCTATAAAAAGTTTTTGATGTTGCTGTTGCAATTTCTCATCTCCAAAGAGCTGCCTGCCTTTATGTTTTTAATATCATTGCTTTGAAGCACCATAGCTAGAAGTGACAGTGCCAGAAATAATAATAACAATAATCTGCATAGCACAACAGGCATTTTACCAGCATGTAGGAAGACAAAGGTCTCTGTGTGTTTTGTATTAGCACACTGAAAAAGTCTTATTGAGTCTATCTGGAATGCATAGGTGGGAACCTTAACCCCTCATATGCTGAGAAGAAAATTATATGCAGACCTGAGAGCTGAATTAAATGAATAAAAGGGCACATGAGTTTCATTCCTTTGGCAGTGGGAGGTCTTTTTGGACCATATGCCTTGACAGCCTTGTTCAAACTTATGTATTTGATATCTATGTTACACCAGAGTAGTTAATTTACAAGTATTTTTCCAGTTTCTTCAGTTATATTTAATTATTCTTTACCATAGAAGAGAAAAGACAGAGGAAAGTCAAAAGCTAACCCAAATCTTAAAATGCTTTTTTCCTGTGTGAATTCCATTCTTCTTTCTGCTATGGCCCATGTTCAAAACCCAAACAATAAAACATACAACTGTGACATAGGGGAATTGTCCAAAAAGGACGATGTCTGAAGGTTTATGATTAGGTTTTATATTCCCTCTGTCTACAGAGCAGCACTTCCTGAATGTTTCTGTGGTGGGAAAAGCATCCCAGCCATTTCCCCTTGTGGATGATGGTGTAATTAGAGCTGTAAAGAAAGAATCCATGACACTAAAAGGCTGTAAGTGCTGCAGATTTAGGACAACAGGTTTCTATGGAAACTGAAGTGAAAATAGGACCTTAAATGGGTGAATAACAATAATATAGAATTCTCAGTTTGGATTGGTCTGCAAGTTGCACTAAAATACAGGCTGCCTTTCTGGCAGTCATTTGCATAACCTTTTCCATAGTGCACTCAATAAAACCTTGCCCCCCAACTCTTACTTTCTATACAGAAACATTCTTTCCTTAAAAAAAAGGAAGATAAGGAAATTTCCAAAGGATGGCATGCACCCATTTATAGATGTTATCTAAATATTGTGAGCTTAATATAGGAAAATATGCAACATAGTAAGTTATGGTATCCATTGTCATCACTAGTACTACTGTGTTAGAGTCCTTGGTAGTAGCTGAGAATTTTCCTGCATCAGACGGAATATGAAATCTTATATTCTGGTTCACTGATGGTGCACTGGAAAGATGGGGCAATGCCAATGATACCTTTGTGATACCTCTGGGTAATTCACTGCATGCTGTACTTGCCAGTTCTGGATAGCTAATTGTCTCCTGAAGTCCTGTTGGAATGCTTTGCAGTCTGAGACTAGTTCTCATGTCTGCAGTGGGAGATCCTTTCCTTTGGCTCTCCAGTTTCTGAGGAAATTTGGAACAGTCTTTTACTGGCAGGAAGCCTTTCTAGGATTTTCAGTAGAGTATGGTGTCTTGTGCCATGCTTTATGCAACATCTGCAAATGCCACTGCTAGAAATGCACCAGGAAAGAACAAAAAGGGACTTGGCATGCTTTGCACTGTGATTTTTTTTTTTTTTTTGTAGATCATTTAGCAGCAGTGGAAGAAAAGAAACTACACAGAGGGAAAGATTAAGCTGCTAGTGAGAGAAATACCCATATAGTCCTATTTGTTTCTGTAGAAACAACCGTGCGAACTTTGTAGTAATAACTATACTAACTCTGGGATATTTAGGAGAAAACCATTGTAGATTACATACTTCTCTGCAACTAACTTGTGTAGACAAAATATATAGAAATATATATGTGGAATTATTATTAAAATCAGTGGCAACCAAACTGGGACACATCTGTGCAGTAATTGACCCTAAGAGCTTATCATCCCCCTGGCTTTCTGAATGGTTCATGTTCTCTACAGCCTGAAACATGAATTAATTTTGCAAGCAGTGGGCTAAAAGTCACATAAGCTGCAACTTAACTCTTTCCACACCATCCCAGAAGAGCCAGCCTCATAACATGCTGAGTCTCTTTCCCTGCCTGCATTGGTGTAAATCCATTGTTACAAATGAAAACCACTTAAACCAGTCTGTTGCCAGTCACTGAGTCTGAGTGAAGATCCTGGTTTGTGGGAGTAGGGTCTACAGCAACACTGTGTGTCCAAATGCCAGTGATTCCTGGTCTGAAGCTTGTGTCCTACAGCTTGAGTTTTTGTGAAATAATACAGAGACTGTATTATTTGCCTGACTTGCCGGCTTTATATTGTCATAAATGAGAGAGAAACCGCTCCCCTGTGCGTGTGTCCAGAATCTCTCATTGCGTGGCAAGCCAGGCAGATTCATGATTCTAGCTGCTCTGCTTGTGCGGGCTCAGGGCATCATCCAGATGCTGACATGCGGGCTCCAGACAGCCTCCCCACAGAATAAATGCTGTTAAATTTCTGATCTGATTGGCAGCCCTGGGAATTCAATTCAAGTCCCTGGAGAGAGGCAGGAGAGCATTTCTTTTCTCTGTGGCTATTGTCATGAAAATGAATAAATCCTTCTCCCTCCCCTGCCATCCTCAGGTTGTCACTGGCCTGGTTTAATTTTGTGTACATTTCTTGTGTTCCTTCCCTAGCCTCTTCTTGAGGAGTGGATTGCCTAATTCTCTTTTTGTGTTCAAAGCAAAACCAAGCAACCTGGTAGGTGTGAATCAAGGAAGGCAAGACAAGTGCTCTGGCTGAAGCTTCTCGAGCCTGATGGCTCTGTGAATGCCTGGTGCCCCAGTTGTGGTGCCCAGTAAAGACAGAGGCTCACTGGAGCCAACAGGAGTAAGGCCAGTCATACTGTCCCATTTCCTTTAGCACATATCATTGTTCACTTCTTGTTAAGATACTACTTGATGATTTGCCCATGGATGTACCCATTCTTCCAGGCAAAGTTATTCACAGATTGGCTGGGACCTAGCGTGCTCCCTTCATCTGCCTCCTATCCATCTGTGTGACATCTAACATCAGATATTAGCACGGCGCACACCAGTGAAGAGAGCAAGCCCCTGTGCCACAGCATGGGTTAGGTCAGGCACAAATGAATTGGAGGTGAACAGCAGCTGGGCCCCAGTGCAGGGGCTGGGCGGCAGCATTCAGCCATCACCGAGTGCCTTGGGGATGCTGCACTGCGGACGGGTAGCCAGTCTGCAGTGTCAGAATGGAGACCACTGGGACCAGCCCTAACATGCCTATCAGAGAAAACCCTGTCTAGCCTTTGTTTCTGCAGAGCATTTCAGCATAGTTAAACTTCATGCTCACAGAAGAGCTTGCAGGGGAAAAAGGGAAAACCAGACTTTTGTGCTAAATTATTATTCACTGAAACTTTCTACTTTGTCTCTTCCCTTTTGAAGGGAAAAATTAAAATAGAAATGTAGGTTTTGGGGAAGAAATTTCTAGTTTTGAAAATATATATGTTTTTTGAATCTGGCTTATGGTCAGTGAAATAAAATATTTTAATGGAAATTAAAAACTTCCCCAAAATTTTCTTTAGAAAAGCAACCAATAATTCTCAGCCAGCTTTATTTATATGTTTTAAATTGCTTAGGTACTTAAGCACTTGCTGAATCAGAACTTGAAAAGCCAAACCTTTTCTTATCTTAGCTACAATACCCATTTTAACTTATGTAGGACATTAACTATAATAGTTATATGCTCTCTCTTTTATCTCATAATGATAGGTCTTTAAAAACATTTTTTTAAAGTGTGTCATTATTATATAGATTGGAGGTTTTACCTTTAAGTGTCATGCATTTGCATAAAATTTTGCATATATTAATGCTAATCAGGGCCATAGGAAGAGAAACAGAATTTCTCTAAACTACATTCTCTGAATTAGGACTTCAGTGTCAGATGGGGCTGAAAAATACAGATGTTGACATCAGCTATATTCCCCAAATCCTTGCACAATTGCAAAATTATCTGATGTTTCAGTTGGTCATCATCCTGTCAGGCTGGCCAGGAGTGCTGACGTGTGCTGCTGTTGCCGCACTGTAGTGTTAACATTATGTTGAGCTGGATGAGGAACTTGAACCTCTTTTTAAGGCAGTTGATATAGTGATTAATAATCTGCAGGCTGGAGACTCACAGAGGCTTTTCTGAGAGTGCCAAAGGAAAGTGAACCTGTTGTCAGTGTGCTTAGATTGGCTACGCCAAGCCTAGGACAGCCACTGGGAGATTTTTTGGATCTGCAACCTGGAAAATGTTGATAACTGTTGATTTAGACTGTCAGCAGGCTCAGCAGCCAAAGCTGCTCCTCACTAAGATCTGAACATTTCCTCTTCAGCCTTCACCTGAGGTTCTAGGTCCCTTCTCAGTCATTCTATATTCACAAAAGCATTATGAAAATAGAAAGTGTTCAGGGAGAAGTGATTATTCTTAGAAACTTGAGGTAGCTTCCATACAAAAAGAGAGATTATTTAGGTTGGAGAAGGGGGTAATAAAGGAGAGTTATTCTAGAAGCATGTGAAATGAGGACTAGTACGGTGATGGTAAGGAACTCCCCTTTCCGCATTTCACGGTAGAAGAGGAAGGAGGTGTTGAATAACTTTGAAAGACAGCATTTTTATAGCTGCTGAAGAAAATGCTCTGTCACACACTGCAGAACATCTTGCCAAAAGGTAGGGCTGGGCCAGGAGTTCAACAGGATCCAAAGAACTAAAGAAGAGAATTTTCCAAGGCAGAAAACACAAGCTGGGCATTGAACTCCCTGTGGAAATTAATTGAATGCTGAACCTGCATTCATGATCTTGAGACTCCCTAATTGTCCCTAAATGCTGAGAACATCAACAGTTGTATTAAAAAAGGATAAAGTGAAATAAAATGGTAAAGCTACACAAATCCTGTATGCCAAGGCATAAACCTCTGAGGTGTGCCTGCTGGGAAGGAGCTTTTCCTCTGGGCAGACTGTTCTGTAATTTGCCTTCTGTGAAGCTCCCCATATTTACATCTTTGCAAGGGATTGTTTATAAAAAAGGAAAACAAGGAAAAAAAATAAAATTCAGTTTATGAAGCACTGAAATCCCAGAGTGCATGAAATCCTGAGAGGTTGAAGAGAATTCCAGTCTCTCTGAAGCAGGTGGAAGATGCTGCTGTTTCATATGGGTGGAGCTGTGCTGTGCTGGCTGCCTGCCTGTGGCTGTCCCACCTGGTGCTCGCCTGTGTTGAATTTGGAATGGGAAGGAAAGCTGAGCATGCTTGAAGGGGAAATTATTTTTCTGAACTTGTTTTAATGTTGATGTTAATTTGTCATGTTTCTGATAAATACTTGAGTATCTGGAATCTTTTCTTCTCCAATAGTCAGTGCAACAAATCTGCACTGGCCCAGAGCAGCCTTCCCTGATATTTAAATCTCTTACAGAAGAAGTTCTTTCAAAGCATAAGCCTCTTGCATACAAGCTAAATGAACATATTTTCATTTAGGAAATAATTTATGATGAGCAAGGGCTGAGAAGGAGTCAGTTACAATGGAGGCACTGTACCCAAGCACCAGCATTTAGGTACAGCATTTTTATCTATAGATAATCAGCAATGCTATAATAGTATTGTTCTGTCAGTGTAACATGAGAGTGGCATATACACAGGCAAGTACATGGAAGGAAACCATGCTATGTTCTTTGATACCTGCTTTTGTGCTATTTTAAGGTGGCATCATTTTCTAATAGTGACAGTGGCAAGCTTGCTGTGGTTTATAAACCTTTAACTCAGCAGTGGTCCAGGATGGAAAAAGAGCCCACCTACCTGCATAAAAGTCATCCCCCTACATCTTGCGTGCAGTATGAATACTAGAAAAGCAGGGCTTTTTCAGCCAAATTAATATGTAAAAGCTAAGCTATATCCAGTTGTGATACATCTAAGGCAATTTTAGTGTCAGTCTTTGGAATTATGATTTACACCATGTATGCCTTTTGACTGTGGCATAGAATAGCTTTAAAGTATGTTCTGATTGAACACGTGCTGCTGCCATCTTTGTACTGGTGTGGGCACAGTCAGAATCCACAGGCATCTAGAGTAGAGCTTAGTGTCTTTATTAGAATGTACATTTTTTTTCTTTATGGCTTCAATTTACAATTTTTTGTCCCTCTGAGTCATAATAAAAAAAAGACTAGAACTTTTGATAAATTATTTTTTGTGGATAAAGGCAAGAAAGTGTTATCTTTCGCAGTCTGTAGTCATTGTCAAAAAAAAAAAAAAAAAAAAAGTGTTTTGGTACAGATGAGACCTATGTACATTCAAGGGACATTTCAGAAAGCTCCATACATAACATACTAGAAAGGGGCACAAATGGTAGAAAAATGCATTCCACAGTTTCCATTTATATTAACAAATCTGATTCTGCAGAAATGGATACCAGTTTAATCCAGAATGACTCTGATTGTCCAGCTGGGGAAAGCTAGCATACCATCATGCTCATATTTTAGATGAGAAGGGCAGAATTTGGCCCAGTGAATGTTGAGAGTCAGGCAGAGTAAAGCAGGTGGTATATTGCAGGGAGGGTATCTTGAGTTTGAGGCTTCCACTGACACGTACAGCTAGTTTGTCTAATATACTGCAGAGGTTCTGTGCATGTTTTATTGCTATAGTGGGGACAGTGTGTGCCTTTGATATAAGCATTAATTGTTTTTACTGCTCAGGGTTTGATCATTATACTAATTAGCTAGATGCAGAGCAGTTGCTGCAGATTACACTGATGGCATCTGAACAGGTTACTAAGACCTGCAGTTTGCTGCAGGGCAGCAACCCATGTGATAGAGAATAGGGGTCAAATTTTTCTCCCTTGTATATCGTTGTAAATATCAATAATCCCATTGATTTTATCAAAGTAACTCTGGATTTAAACTGATGTGATTAAGGGCACCTGACCTCATTGTTTTGTTATGTTTGTTAATATATACAATACTGTACAGCAGCAGTCTTTGTAATGGGTAGGAGAGGAATCAATAGAAGGGATTTCAATATGTTGCTGTGATTTTTGAAGGAGTTAAAATAACTGTAATGTGAGCCTTTCATGAACTTCAGTGATCCTGCATTTAAGTGTCCAAAAATTTCAGCCATATGATGCAAAATGGGAATGGCGTTATATTGCAGTTTTATGCAACATCCTCCAAAGAGAATTCCCCCATTTCAGATCAAACTGTGAGGAAGAGCGGCATGATGGACAAGATATAGAAAGCTGATTATACAAGATGAACAGGCAAGTGAATGTAAGTAATATTAGTGGTTACTCATAGATTTAGTACTTGAACTTAGTACCACTAAAGCCTGTAACAAATCTTCCCCCAGATCTAGGGGGAGAAGACTCAAACCCCTGTTACACCAGCATAACTGTCTTTTACATGCTGCAGAGAATAGTGCATCATAATGCAAATTACATTGGTTTGCTGCAGCATCAGGGAATCTCCCAGTGGTGTGTGCTCTGTAATAGAAATGTCACTTAGCCTGCTTGCTTTTATAAATAAGTGTAGTTATTTTAATACTGCTTTTGATAAATTCACAGCTGCTGGAACAGCTTTGAGTGGCCGGGGTAAGCTAGCTTCACTTGCAGCCACCCTGGCTTCTCGAAGGGAGACCAGCAGTTTTGTTCTCATACCTCCTGCCTGACCTTGCAGTTACCTTGCATGGCAAATGTTGCAGGGATGCTCATCGTAGGGGTGTGGGACAGACAGATTTCTCCTTGCAAGGGGAAGCAACCTTTGCCTGCTGTTCTCTTACAGCTCTGCTACATGCTTTGCTTCCCTGAGTGGAAGAAACCAGGGACTAGTGCCTCTCTTGGCCTTGGAAGTGCCATCACTGCCAGTGTGAGGGCTGGGGCTCACAGAGGAAAGAGCAAAGCCCCCTGCTGAACCACGGTCCAGGGTCTTGTCACCTGCCCCAAGCCACTTCTTCATGTCGGCTGTGTGTTTGGCTGCATCTTGCTTTGGGACTGTTTGCACTGTGGGTAGGCCAGGGCAGCCAGCAGCCATTGGCTTACTAATGATGCCATAAATAACGCATGTGCAAGAGTTTAACTGGATGGCTACTGGGCCCTGTGTCTTACCCCTCCAGGACAGGATCTTTCTTTAAATCTTGTGATCTTTTGTTCTTTGGATTTATGGGTTGTATCAGCTGCTGGTTCTTTCCGGAAACTTGGTACTCCAAGATGACAAGACATTGAAATGACAGTCACAAAGCTGATAATTAATACTTATTTTTTCCTCATGCTTCGTACAGGAGACGACTTGCCCCCTTTCCTTATTTGCTAGAAGCACTCATTGACCAAACACAGGCTGGACCGCTCAGAGAAAACAGTGTAGGCAAGCAGTGACAGTGCAGTCTTACCCTTGTGCTCTGCAAGGCAAAATGTAGGCATGACAGTAGCTGTGTGGTGTCTTGGTGAAACCCTGAGCTAGTACACAAGAAGCTCAAACTGTTTCCCAGCCCTATTTCTGGTCTGTTCTACTGCCTTTAGCTCCTCAACTGCATGCCTTGTGTGAGCCAATGACTATAGTGTGTTAGTGTGACATCTAACAAGGTAGGGTAGGTCTTTAGTCTTTGGCTGCAGTTTTTAGTCCAGGTGCAAATGTGATCAGTGTTTGGTGCCATATCTGGGTTGTTTTAAGCACCATATCCTGTCTGGGTATGAATCCTGATCTCTTATAGTGCCAAGCGTTGCAGCAGGTGGTTCTCTAATGGGGCTGTAGGTGTTGACTTTAAAACAATGAGCAGGTTCTACCAATGAATGCTGCAGAAAGTGTCCAGTCACTGTTGGAGTGTAAAGAAATTTAACTGCTTAGAATGCAAAATGTTCTAATTTTATTCATTGTCTTGCCTTGTTCCTTTGTTCCACCCACCTGTTGTGCCTGTCATTAAACGAGACTATAATCAGTTCAGAGTGGCTGTTGTTTAAAGAGAAGTAGACATAAATGTTAATAGAATTCCTAGCATAACAGACAACATATTGCTACCTTTATTGACAGTATTAGCAAACAGAAACAGCAAAAAAAGCTTTTATTTTTTTCTCTCAGCATTACCTATAAATTTGGACTGTGCTCTGATTAAAAATTATCAATAGATTACAGGGTCTGTCCTCTCTGGCCTGTGTCCCACTGAAAGCGATGGGGTCACAGTCTTGTGGTAACTTAGATTGAAGGATCTTTTATTAATGGAGTTGATGCCCACTGACTGTTCTTTTTACTCTGAAAACTGATTGTGTTTACACTCTAGTTCCTGGAAGACAGCTACGTGGAACGCTGTGCTGTTGATTTTAATTAACTGAGTACAACCAGCTTCCAAAGAAAGTGTTGAGGTTTTAACTTCGTTAAGAGGAAAGCTGTTGTGTCGTGCAATGGCAGTGATGAGCCTGTCAAGGCTGACTTAGTCTGCAGGTCTGAGAAGTTTCTGTTACCAGTTGCTCCTTCATGAAAAGAAAATCCCATTAATCTTTCTTCTATTCAATTCTACCCTCTGTAGGTTAGAGGGATTTAAACCACAGCATTCAGAGTCAGAATTTTGAAGCAGTTGGACTCATTTTCTTCATTGACTGTCCCATCATACACTCCAGCTATCAGCTGTGTACTGACCTACTAGGGCTGCATTAGTTTATTGCAAAATTTTCTGCCCTCAAGAACTAGGTTCTGTAATAGGCCAGGGAGGTTTGAAGATCTGTGTTGAGTGTTAAATGGATTTATGCAGCTACTATGAAGCCTGGGAGGTGTCTAGTCAAGCAGCAAATCCAGAAACATGATCTAGACAATTAGTCACACTGGACAGATAATGAACTCTGACAAAGAACACTCAAAGTCAACAGTTGTGGCAAGTTGTTAGCAAATATTCCAGATAAGTAAGGTATTCCAGGAAGTATCTCGAGTATTCTGGTGTGTAGTATGTTTGCATAAACCATCAGATAAGGCTGTGTTACACTGTTAAAACAATGACTGGAAGTATCTATATCTGTTGGTTTGGGGTTTTTTTAAATTATTTTTAAGATACTTTGACAGGCTTGGCTTGAAATTTAAATAATTTAACTAATTATGGTTAGGCAATATAACTTTTTCCAGTACATTTGCAGTGGTAAAAAGTGATAGTACAAAGGCAGGTATAGTGATATTTAGGTTATTAGGCCATATTGCAAACCAGGCAGGAGGAGGTGAGGGTGCTGCCTGAGCTCAGGAGGAGCCAGGAGCGATTGCCTTGCAGGGAGGCAAGACTCAGCCGTCAGCCGCTTCCAGTGAGCAGCCACTCGACTCCTGCCTCCGGGCTCCGACTTCCTGCAGCTGATGGGTGGTGTTTTGCTTCTGTGTGGAACAGCAGCCCCTGCGAGGTCCTTCCAGGCATTTAGCGTGCAGCTGTTTAACTAAAAAGAAGGGAGGGGCTGCATGGCCGTGTTGCAATGAAGAATACAGGAGAGTAACATGCCTCTGCATATCACAGCGCTGTGGGCAGTGCTGCGAGAGGTGACTGCCCGTTTTCCCTATAGGAGTAACGAAGTCTGCATAGAATGCCTTCAAGACAAGGTCTGCCTGGCTGGGGAGGTTTGTAGGTATCTTGGTATAACAAAGCAATGCAGCTTCCTAATGCAGACGGAGCCCCAGGCAAAGCTCCAGACCGGAGCAGTCAGTGTTCCTATTTGACAATGTGGGACTTGGTTTTAGAGGTGCGGGGAACCACAGGCTGTACAGGCATTTATTTCCTTCATAAAACCTCATGTGCTCTACATGACACCAATGAACAGGGTTAATAATTTCTGGGAGGTAGTTCTGTGTATGTCAGTATCTCAAGGCACTGAAATCTGATGAGAAGTTGCTGTGATTTTTGTCTATTAATGTCAGTGCTGGAGTCTGATAGGTCACAATTTTATAAAACTGGCCTTTTTTATTATTCATGTCTTGAAAAATCAGCTTTTCTTCCCTTGCTTTGTTTCATTGCACGGTCTCCTCAAATGCATCATCCTGCATTGGCATCCAGTCTTTTCAGCTGTTCTTGCTTTCAACAGACTTTGCAGAAGTTATTTATATCACTGAAAACTGCAGGATCTGACTTGTCTTCATCCATATGTAACTAGTAACTCTTTGATAAACTAAAGTTATACCAAGTAAGCATGTAAAATCCCATCATCTTTGGAGCAAGTGTTCTTTCTCCCTGGTTTTGGGAGAACATCAGCAAGAAATGGATTTATTTTGGTAATTTATTTAACACACAAAACAAACAAGCTGTACCACCAATCTCTGATTTAGTTCAGCCATAAAAGCCAGTGTTTGTGTTTTTTGTGTTTGTTGTGTGGAGTTGGAAAAAACTACAAAAGTAGGGTTTTTTCAGTGTTAGGGATCTTTCTTGACACACCAGCCTTTTTGTTTTATCAGACCTTTTTTTGTGGTCTTGCTGCTTTCATGTTATTTTCTGAAGCCCTCTTTGCTGACACTAAACTTTTTGATATATTCTGCTTTTGAAGTACTGGTTATTATTGCCCTTTTTGTTTTGGCTTCTCTGCTGTTATTTTTTTTTTCTTATGGATGGCCTTGAAGACTGCTGTCCACTTGCTTTTAATGAACCTTCTCTTTTTCTGAATTTCCTTCAGAAATTATGCTTTATATGCTGTGAAATTACATGTAGTGAGGAATCTTTGCCTGTCCTGGTATTTCTTTCTCCATGGGGCAGATTTGTGGCTGGGCTTTGCAGGAATGCCATGGCTAAGGAGATGTTTGAGAATCTTGGATTTGTGTGCTGCAGTTGCAGGCTTTGGTGGGGAAGGTAAGTACCAGAGCAAAGGAGTGTGTGTGAAAGGAGTCAGTAAGCCTTTTCTTGACCTGAGTCCCATGTAACTGTATTTTTAGTTGAAATCAGTGCAGTGGTGGGTGTACTTATACATGGCATAGGAAAGACGGCAGAATTGGGACCATAATTTTTACAGGAATGGACTTGAAAAAAAGCAACACTGAACTAAGCAACCTCTTTACAAATGGCCTTTGCAGGTGAGCCTGTGCAAGATAGACCATGCTTCTCATAAAACCTAATTAGTCCAGGCAGAATGCCATGTTAACACAGCTGTATTGCTTCTTGTTCCTCACGAAGTGCTGAGCAAGCTTAGCTGGAATTATCTGCCTGGCTCTGTGTGGCAGAAATTCATCCTCCTCCCTTCCCACTGCTTTGGTTACTTCTCAGTTTGGGAAGAAGCTGAAATGAGTGAGGCTCATGTACTGTCGCAGCTAGCTGGGACATCCATACTGCCCTGTACTGCTGATCCACCCCTCTTTGTGAGCCTTGTGAGAATGATGGTTGTCAGCACAGCCGTGGGACTGCTGTCTTTGGTAATGCTGCTGCTTAGACTCTAAGAAAGGAGTACAGAGTGCTGTTTCTACACTGCAGATAAAATGTAGTAGGAGTAATTAGATTTTGTTCTCCTTGCTTTTCATGGCAGCACAAATAGCTTTCATTCTTAAAAGAAATAATTTTGAATCTGGTGCACATACCTTATCAGTTTGCTAGGAAGGTGAGGCCTGTGGTGTGAAAACTTGGGTGGGGTCTTAAGAAACACCCTAGCAAATAAATGGTTAACCAATAAGGCCGAGCATAGAAATAGGATGGGGAAGTGAAATTATCTTGGGATAAGCAAATGATTAGAGTGTTATGATGCTCAAAGTATAGCCCTAGAGTCAGGTGCTTAATTATTAATATTATTATTCATGGATGGGTCTTTATGATGTGGGAAATAAATATTTCTGGCACTGGAAGGAGATGTAAGACACCAGTTTAATATGCCAAGCAGGGCTTACAACAAAGCAGGGTGTTTCATATAAATTAAATCTACCCGTTAGCCATGGGCTCTCCATTGGGGATGGAGTCTTCATCCACTTGCTTTCTAAAGCTGCTCATGCAATGGGAAATAAAAAAAAAAAAAAAAAAAAAAAAAAAAAAATCTTTTAGT
>JAAGNO010007982.1:0-48932 GCA_033439905.1 Ceryle rudis
GAGGGAGTTGGGGCTGTTCAGCCTGGAGAAGGCTCCAGGGGGACCTTATAGTCACCTTGCAGTACCTGAAGGGGGCCTGCATGAAGACGGGGGAAGGTCTATTCAAAAGGGTTTGTAATGATAGGAAAAGGAGCAACGGTTTCAAGCTAGGAAAGGATAGATTTAGACTGGATATTAGAAAAAAAGTTCTTTAATATGAGGGTGATAGATCACTGGAATGGGCTGCCCAGCGAAGTGGTGGAGGCCCCATCCCTGGATTCAAGGTCAGGCTTGATGGGGCTCTGAGCAACCTGCCCTAGGCAGAGATATCCTTATTTGTGTAGGGAGGTTGGACCAGATGACCTCTAGAGCTCCCTTCCAGCCTAAAACAGTCTATGATTCTATCGCCTCACTTCCAAATACAGTTTGCTGTTTTAGTCAGAAGGTCCTTCAGCTGTTCTTCTAGTTTGTTTCTACACATGCATTTGTTTGACCAGCCTTTGATTAAAATAGGCTGCGTACTAAGGTTTTCATAGCATCACAGGGGAGATTTTTGGGGTTTTAAGAAGTTTGTGTGCATGCATGTGTTTTCTTGTTGTAGATATAAAATATGAAGTATATATATTATTTAGATGTGCATTTTTCAGTAACTAAAGTGGCAGTCTCAAATCTGTCAGCTCTCTGTCCTGGGCAGGTACTGTGTGGCTGCCCCGAAGCAGATGCTTCTAATAGTTGGTACCAAAGCCAACGGGAGTCTGTGGAAGTCTCAGTAAGATATTTTGATTTGATGATAGAGGAAGTAGAAAAACCAAATAATATCTTAAGGCTTTTCCTAAGCACTAGCAGCATAGGCAGAGGCACCTGGTATTCCCTACAGCAGTGAGATGTTTCAAAAAGATAACACAGTGGACATCAGAAATCCTTACTGAAGGACTGCCCCAGAAGGACCAGGATTTCGGTTAAAAACAAAAGCCATAAACTATTTTTGCTTGGAATCACTCCAGTGACCACTCCACATGGAGCAGTCTCCACTGGTTAGATGGTTACTCTGCCATTCATTGATCTTGCTCTTGTGGATCGAGCCAAACACTCTGGTTTGTGGTGCTGCAAGCAGGAAATGATGGTTTAATGGCTATTAGTGTAGCCTTTGTGTATGGAAAGAGCTGAGGGGAGTGGATGCTGCTGAAGGATAGTTTTCTTAAAGGCCTTGGAAAAAGAAGGGTTTTTATAAAGGTCTTGCATCTGTCCCATGTGTATCAAGCTTACTATCTTTTATTGAGAAGGTTACTGTAGTGAGTGCCCTTTTCACAGGCAGGTGCAGACCGAGTTGGTTGCTCCAAGTGGAAAAATAACATTATGTCTAAGAGAAGCTTTAGAAGATAAGAATTGCTTTAAGCCACACTTCTCCATCTCATCAGCATGAGGGAAACCTCAGTTCCTGAGAGTGAAATTGGAGGGTGGCTGCTCTGGGAAGGGAGGAAGGGCATTTAAGGCAGGACACAGCCCTGCAGACTACATCAAACACCAGCTCAATGCCCTCGTGGATACTCAAACCTAATGGATATTGCAATGCGTGCTTGATTTTTACTAGGACAAAGATGCACAGGGCTGGAAGGAGCCTCAAGTGTTGCCATAGCTCCCTTTGCTGCTCTGGTGATGGACCAGCTGCTCCTTGCCCTATAATTTCAGCTCTTAATGCCTTGTCCGGGTTCAAGGGGGCAGAAACTTTCGCCTCTTCATTTTGAGCCTGGCACAATGGCTGAGCCACTGGCCTCCTGTCAGGGTGAAGGAGGTAACCTTCTCCTGATGGTGTCCTCATGAATAATTCTTTTGCTTGCCCACTTGATTTTGGGTTTCCCAAAATGACTGACACTTTTCACACTGAGAGTGAGCAATCCTGGGGAAAATAAAATACATTCAACAGCCACACCACCTTGAGAGAGCCCTGAATGAGTGGGTGATTAAAAAAACCAAAACAACCCCAAACACCCTAAACCCCCACCCCACCCCCCTAAAAAAAAACCACAAAAAACCACAATAACAACAAACCAAAAAAAACCCCAACCAAGCAAAACCACAAAAGGTGGAAGAGGTTCTGTAGGAAACTGTGAGTTGATGGGGAAAACACCATAATCCTTCCATACTCCCATTTGCAGTGAATATCTGCCTTGGTTTCTTCTTTGGGGAAGTGACTGTCTTCTGTCTGTGAATACACATTCGTGGGAGCTGAAGTCCCGGGGAAATTGGGGAGGGACAATACGGGTGATAGAGTGTGGCTTGATCTGCTGTGTCAGGATCTGTCCCACCTGCCTGAGCAGCCTTTCCTCTTCAGACAATTCAGAATTTCCTTTCCATGTGTGACTCCCCTCTTCAGATGTGCTGTACAATGTCTCTCCACTGGATATCCACTGAATGCCTAATTTTTAACCACTCTGTCTGTCAGATCCACAAAAGCTGTTACTGGAGGTGTTTGCATAAAAGAGCTCCTCTATAGGTATCTGAGAGCAGCTGGCGATGCTCTAGATGGTATCCAGCAGTGCTGATCGAGGCAGGATGCTTTAGTCTCCCTGGCTTAATGGCCATGTGCATTTTCTTGATGTACCCTCCCCCTCAATTGCCTCCTAAATTAGCATGCAGGATGTGTCCGGCCTTGGGAAGAAAGGAAGTTTGCAATGTCTTTGATTCAGACAAGGCAGGTTCTGATATTATTGAAAATAAAATGCAAATCTGATAGAGAGAGATAGGACGAGAATGTGGGCTCAGCCTTGGGCTCTGGCCAGCCTCATGCAATGCAGCCTTACTTGGCACCGTGAGCCCAGCCTGGGTTCAGCCTTGCCTTTGCATGAGGTGAGGCATGTTCACCTCCTGTTTTTTCTTGTTTGCACCCTCCAAGATAACAGTCCTCAGAGGCAGTTTAACCATCTGGGCAGTGCTAGCGTGGAACAAGACTCCGTCACACCCCAGTGGTGGAGAAAAGGGAGTGTGCACTTCCTGACGTGCAGTGGGTTGTTAGAGCTGGACACAGCACAGTGGAGTTCAAAACACTGAACGTTTGGATTGATTTGTGTTGGTGATAAACCCAGTAGTGCTCAATGGCCACTGTGTGCTCAAGGCTTTGAAGTGCCTGCTGTGAGATAGGGCCTGTTCTGCATGAATGAGGCTCCCTGAGAGACTTCACCATGGCCAAGGTCCTTCGTGTCTGGATTAAAGCAGACCAAGATGTGAGTTTCTCAGGTCACTGGTACCCCTTTGAGGGAGAGGCAGCTGTATTGCTGTGAAGAGTCAGTGGGTGCTGCTCCAGTCTCCACCGGCCATCTTTGGTAGTTGGTATGTTTTTCAATTGTGTGGGTGTTTAAGGTGCTGGATGATTCCTCCATCAAACTTCTCTGCATGGTTAATGGCCGTGCTATGGAAGTGTAGCACTTGTGGCACAATATTGTTTTTTCTTCTCAGTGTCCTCCTTTTTTCTTCCATCCTTCACCTCTCCTGCCCTTCAGTGCTTTTAAATCTAAAATCAATTTGGCCTTAGGTTAAGGACAATCCATAACAAGCAAGAAAATCACAAAGAGCAGAAATCACATAGGAGAGGGTGCATCAGGCAAGAGATCTGCTGCTGCCATCTGTGATGTAGCGCTCTGTCTCACTCTGTGGTCTGCTGTGCTTTCTTAAGAGGCTTGCCAGTAATACACGTGCTTTGTGTTGAAGTCACAACGGCTCTTTAAGAATTCATGCTTGAAATCACAGGTATTTAGAGGTGTTTGTGCCCTCGGGAGCCGGGGTTCAGGGCAGGAGCTGTGTTTCACCGGGAGCGCAAGTGCACACACTGTTTAGCGCACCGTGTTTTCTTCCTTTGGTGGCAACCTCTGGTGTTACTGGAAACTTTAAGATGAGATGGGATAATGATAATAACAGCGGAAAACTGCTGAAGGGTGATTTGCTTTAATGAGTGCAGACACAGAGGGAAGCAGGTACTGTTTTGCTGCCGTGCCTTGCTGAAAACTAACCACCTAACTAGATGTTAGCGTTTGTAGGGCTCATGGTGTGCTCAGACGTGCAAATAACTGATTCCAAAGTCGATACAATCAAAGAATAAAAGAAGATTGGATGTTAGAGGTTAAGTTGTTATAAATTAAAGCAACTCTGCGGAGCTTATTGCAGTTGTTCTGGGGTTTTGCAGATGTAAGCGAGAGGAGTTGGCTCTGTTTTTCCAGCTGCTGATTGGTTGGAAACCACCATTTTCTGGTATGTGAGTATAAGTGAGTGGGGCAACTTGGTCTTCATAACACAGAAAATTTCCAGTTAGAGTCTTTCTATGTGTACTATAGCCAGACAGACCTGTTGTCCTTTTACAAGCTGCAAATTACACAGGCAAATGTAATTACCCATTCTCTTTGTTATTAGTGTGCAGCTAGGAAGCTTCAAGCAATCGTCCCTTTCTTGGTATTTCAAAGCTTACTCACAAGATGCATCCTTGATATTGAACACAATGAGATGTCCTTTTTTTTTTTTTAAATTCAATTAAACATTTGCCTACTGTGACTCTTTATTCACTGCAAATTGTCTCTGTAAATAATCTTCATCAAAAGTCAGAACCAATCCCCATTAGTTGTTTAGATTAATTAATGAGTCCCCCTGGAGCCACCCAAATGAATTCAATTTAAACGTCAACAACTTGGCTATGGAGTTTCCCAGGTTGGCATTAAGACAATATTAAACCTGCAATAAGTCACATTTAAAATGTTAATTCAAAGAAGCTCTCCATTTAGAGCATTTAATTAAATCCTTAAATAAACTGCATGGGCTCAATACCAGATGGTTCTGCATTTTCATTGCAGCAGAGAGCCTTGAAGTCATTGAGGGAAGTAATATTGGAGGCATGGTGAAGATAACCAGGATATATAGTGTAATAAAATCTAATCTTGTTTCCAGCAGGGAGATTCAGTGTATGTACACAACCTAGGCTAAAATTGTAAGTTAATTACATTAACCCTAGTGTACTCTGGTATCTGAGCAGCCAGAGATGAAATTAGTCTTTTTCCTATCATAAGATTCTTTTCAACTTCACTATATTAATTTTTAGCCAAATACTTACTCATAAGGAAAATTGAAGTTAATGTAACCAAAGACAAAGTAATGCAGTCTTAATATTCTGAAGGGATTACGGAGGGCCGTGAAAATACACTTTGCAAATGTCACTCACTTTGAATGGATTTGTGGTGGGAAGGTGGGGGAAAAAGAATTATGGCTGTGATCCACATCATGCTGGGGTTTAATAAAAGTCGTGATTTAAGAAATTTGGGCCTTAGGAAAAAAAAAAAGGAAAAAAAAAAAGATAAAGACCTCTGAAGGTCCAATTCCCTTGACAAGATGTGGTGAGTCACCTCCTCTGACAGATGGGAGAAGTACAAGATCTTTGAAATCAATCTGAGGTTCTGGAAGATGATTTGGGTTAGGATACTTCATTCAAATATAGGTATGGGGGAGGTTGGTCCCTGTTGTGAGAAACATCCTTCTTACACTACCATTTGCCTGGTAAAAGTTCTTGCAATAAGAGCCATTTTCCCCCTTAAAAACTCAAAATTGCTTTGGGAAGATAAGGTGGTTTGTTTTGTTTTGTTGTTGTTGGGTTTTTGGTGGTTGGTTGGTTTGATTGTTTGTTTGTTTTTCCCTGATTGCTTACTTCTTTCTTTAAAAGTTGAATGTGTCACCACAATCCTTGGGTACAAGTATCCTGATGCCATTTGTTCAAAAGATGTTCTCCAGTTTGTCTCGAGGCTAAAAATCCAACAGTTTCCAAGTGCCTCGGCTGCCTCCTCTCTGAGTGTCTGATGCAGCTTCCTCAAGCAGCTTGCTGTCGCTGTGAGGAGCAGACCAAAGCACTGGGTCTCAACTCAAACTGCAAGTCACCATGAGAAAATTTAGTTTGCTCCCTCCCTGTAAGCTCTAAAACAAGGATGTTATTAATGCAGCTCAGCGAAGGGAATAACTTTTAATATTCAAGAAAGTGTAATTCAATTTCCAAAAATATGGGTTTCCTTCTGTTGGGTAATAAAACACATCAGGGAGGAGAAATTGCTTTGCTGTCATGGCAAGGCAGGTTTGAACTGTTTGGGCTTTGCTGGGATGCCTCTGGGAGCTTGAGTAGAGGACCTGAGCCACGTCAACAGTGCAGGTTTTGCATCTTTCACTGCACAAAGGAATGGAGTTGACAAGGAGTGGTATGAACCTGCTTGTGCTACTTGCCCCGTGCTGGATTTGAAAGGACCTAAAGGGGTGGCTTTTCCTCCAAGATTCTTTAGAACTTGCTCTCTACCCCTCTTTGCTCTGTCCCGTGGTGCCGGGGGTGACTTGGCCACTGTTGCCTTCCTGTTGTTACAGCTCTGAGTGATGCTGTTGGTGTCTGTGATCTGCACCCCCAGGATGTGGTCACCCCTACGAAGTGGCTTCTTCCTGGGGGGCCCTGCAGCGAGCTCTTTGTGGTGCATTCTGGGGGATGGAAACATCAAAGCTTTGTTACTTATCTCAAGCTCCTAAGCTGCCCCAGACCTGGAGGAACAGCTGTAATAACCCCTTTGGTGTGACTTCTTGTGGTTTGAGCTTCACCAGAGAAGCCAACTGCATTGAAATTAGCCATGAGAACTTACTTTATGTAACTTAAAGGTAGCAAGAAAGCTCAAAACTTTCTCCTCCATCCCCACCTGTCATCTCTTCCTGCCTCCAAGGAAACCAGAGCTGTCTGATGATGTGAAAACAGCTGAGGGCTCGTGGATAATGCAACCCTGTGCTGCTTCTTGCAGATGCCCGGCTCTGCAAGCCTTCAGGGAGCAGCAAGCCCTCATCTGCATCAGGTCACATCTAGCTCCCTCTGTGCAGGGTGCTCTGAGGAGGCTCAGAGGGTTGACTGGGGCAATTCGGGACTGAACTGGGTCAGATACCTCTATAGTCGTGACTCATCTATCTGGGTTGGAGTGACAAGATGAGCCTGTAAAACTTTCTGGTTCTCATTTGCTTAGAGAAGCCTCAACAGAAACACTCTGGAAATCCCCCAGATTTTGACCTATGTGAAAAAATAACTCCAGTTTAAACAACCTCTGGACTGATAATTTCTGAATCAACAAACCTGAAAGTTTTGGACTGCAGCAATCTCTCCCCACTCTGGCCCTGTGCTGGGAATGGGGACCAGCAGCACGTACTGCATCTGGAGTTTGCTTTTGAAGGGATCCCCCGTGGGATTAGCTTTTCTCTCAGTGTGTGTCATGTTAACTGGGAGATGTTCTCCACTGAGGAAGATGTTAGAAAGCATTGGTGTATTTTACCTGTGTTCTTGTCTTCTCAGATTTATAGTTTGAGGTTTTTGGTTTGGTTTGGTTTGTTTATCTGAGGGTCACTACTTGGCCACATGCATGCCCAAGAAGGTTTGAAGCACTCAGATCACTAAGGGGCTGTCTGGTTTCTGCCCTATAGAATATCATCCTTGTGGGAAGCTCCTTACAGCCCAATGGATGGGAAACTTTAAAGGGATCTGCTTGGTAGCAGAGAGAAATACAGAAATTACACTTTTTTTTAGGCCCTGCCAGCGGAGTAAGTTAAGCAAGCTTTGCTCATGGAGACGAAGATACTGCTTGTCTTCCCATGCTCATGGTGTCTTGGTCTTTTGAGACACAGCCTGGTTTTATTTATTGCTTAATGAGGAATCATTTAATATCAATGCTTGGCAGTTCTCCACATATTAAAGACAAAACCTTGCTCATCTCTGCCTGGTGCCTCCAGCACTGGCGTGCACTTTTTCCTTCTTGCTTGCTCTGTGTTGGGCTCTGCTGATTTGCTGCATGTTGCTTTATATCCTGTGGCTGGTTCTCTGCTGTCTGAGGCTTGATTAAGTTAGTTGATGCTATGGGGATATAAAACCAATGAGGATAAAAAAATAGCCCTGGAATGATGCTTCTCTTACCAACTAAGCTGTTTCCCTGGCAACATGAAGTTCTTGTGATGTGACTGCTCTTGGATTGCCCTTTCCTGCCCTGAAATACCCCTTCCAAGCTGTTGAGACAGCAAATGCTGCCCAGAGGCAATGGGAATTACCACTCTTGGTGCAGACCTGGACTGGGAAGCAAGAAGACAACTTACACTGGTGGAGCTGTTGGTGAATTTTATTAATATGATTTTTTCTGAGTTCAGCTCTGCCCAATTTCCTCCCTGCCAGATCTGTCATTTTTGAGCCTCCTCTCCTCCAGGTCTCTGCCTGTGCGTCTCTGCCATGGGATACATGCGTGGCAAACTGTTTTGCCAGCAAGTTGGAAGAGGTACCTCAAATGCCATTCATTGTGCTGGCTGAAGTCCTAAAGAGCTGGCAAGCTCTGCATTTCCTAACACCATTTTCAACTGTCAAAGCTGCATAGAAGCTTATCCAGCAATGGAGTCTCAATGGCACGGCTCCGATTAACAAGCTATCGTGCATTTAGCGATGCCTTTTACAGCTCAGCTTGACCTACATGTCAGCTATCCCCTTCCCTCGCCGCACGTGGCTGCAGCCGCAGCAAGCTGGGTGTTAACCACCGAGCCACCTTGGGCTTTGGGGAAGTTTTTGGAATTGTGTCTAGCTGGTATTTACCTGCAATTTTCTCTGTTTGGCAATTATGTTTGTCCTTTCCTCTGCTGATCTCTGCATACCCTCCATTCTGCTCTCCCCTTGCTATGTGAAGTAGTAGGTTAGATTATATTTAAAGCCGCTTTTATTTCTCCAGGGCTTGCTGGGCAAGGATTTTTGAGTGTCTTAATTCCACAGTACTTGGGGCAGGGGAGTGCTTGCTCGCTTCTTGGTGGCCAAAATAACTCCTGTTATTTACGTGTGTTCTTAGTCTCCCCAGTTATTGGTATTTAGGAGATTTTTTTTTTTAATTAACTCATCCTGCAACAGGAGCAATGATGTGCACACAATTTAGTGCCCAAATTACCAAATGCAGAGGTCCCACTTGAATGAACACTTAAAGCCACAGATACACTCTGTCCTGCTCCCTATCCTCCAAAGAGTATTTAGGATTAAACTATGCTTTTAAACATAGCCGTGGCTCTGCCACCAAGAGTGCACTGGGAGAAGGGTGGGGATGCACTGGCACAGTAAATTCAGTCACTGGGTAAATCCCTGTTTCTGCTGACCACCTGGCTCACCAGACACTGTATCTCAGTGGGAGTTCCCAGGTTTGCTCCTGGCTTTCCTTACTTCTTAAATAAAGCTTCTGGATGTTGATGATTAAGGATTGCTATGGGCTTGTAATAGCCACAAATGATTTCTTTCTCAGGTAGATGAGCCTCAAAATCATTTCAAATGAAGTAAAAGATAGAGCAGATCTTGCTTGTTAAATATTCCACTGCCCCATGGTGCCTATGCTATTATTAGTAGGGAGGATTTTTGAAAGGGCTTTGCTGGCTCAATTCTTTTCTTGGAGAAGTCAAAGGCAAATCTCTGCTTGCCTTCAAGGGGAACAATAAGCTGCTATTGTGTCTAGCTGAAAATCCCACCCATTGTGGGTGAAGTCAGGATGTCTTGCTGGTGTGTCGTGTCTGTTGCCTAAACAAAACGTATCCTGCAGTATTGATAGTAAATAAGCACTTTAGCAAAGACGTTTTTGTTGCTTTCACTGTTTTTTTTTTCCCCCTCCCTTCCCAGCTGCATTCTTCTAAAAGGAAGGAGCAGCAAAATGGTAGAGAGATTCAAATACACCTCATTTTTCCCCTGAGTAGATACTGGAGTGGTGGCAAGGTGCAGTTTTGTTCATCCCCTTCAAACAGAGGTCCTACAGCTGATGACGGCAGCGCTGCGGGGTTGGCCAAAGGCAAAGAGAAAAGTGGGAAGAATAATTTGTGTGGGGTTTGGAGGTGGTGTGGGATCACTTTATATTGTGCATTCTCAGTTTCAAATGAGGTGTAAACCCAAGATTCTCCACACCTGTGGTCATTAAATATCTTACGGCATTCTTCATAAGACCAGGGGATCTTAGTGAAATCCCAGCTCGATTAATTATATGCTGCTTCCCTAAAGTTCTTCCTGCAGTTGCAAGGAAATACAGCATTTTTTTCCGTCTTTTCTTTGTTGTCAATTAGAGTGCAGGCTTGTTAGCTGGTTTATTATCTGTTTCCTTTTTAAAGAGGCTCAGAGGTGGTTTTGTCAGTGCTGAATGGAGTTTACAGTAGTTTGTACACCGCAACATTGTGCTTAGGAAGACTTTCGGAGATCTGTGGATTAAAATTTCTGATTGCTGGGGGTTTTTTTGTTTGGTTGGTTTGGTTATTTTTTGTTCGTTTTGGGTTTTTTTTGTTTTTCCCCCCTTAATGAGGGCAAACTTAGCCAATACATCAAAGGTATCCACCACCAAGCATCTGAGTCCACCTGTGGCTGGAAAAGCAGTCAGGAACTCATCTGTAAGATGTGACTGACTTGTCAGCTTTCTTTTTGTCTGTCTGTGCTTGCATCTTCCCTTATCTGTGTGTGGCAGTGGGTAACGCCTGGCTCTAAATCTCAAAGGGTTTTGCTCAGCATGGTGGAAATGGGGAATGGGGCCTGCAGCAGTGACAGATCCCTCCTGTTGTTGGCTAAAGGTTCCCACACAGCATTGCTGGGGCTCTCAAAAAAAGTTTAGCCAGCAGTTTCATTAAAAAAATCATCACTTCTTTTTCATTCTTGAATTTGAAGGTAAAATTTGCAATTATTGCTATCACAGTTCTGTGATCAATGTAGGCTGCCCTGTCCTCGGCACAGCAAATGCAGTTCTTTGCTCTTTGAATGGGGAACTGGAAGCACTGGAGACCTTCATGTTGGGGCCAGCTGCTCATATGGGATCTCATTCATTTAATGCTCCTCACTTGGCAACGACGACAGGCGAATGGTGAACCCCGTGCAGCGAATGCCAGTTCTGTGCAGTGGCCTTCCCTCCAAACCACTCTTTAGACACAAGTCCCTGAAACACACGGATCCGTGGCTATCTTTCCTGGTTGCCATTAAATGCTTGTGCGCTTGCACACACTTTTCCCAAAGGAAGTATTTTATTCTGAGTCTTTCTGCTGCATCTGTCACCATCTCCTCTCTCATCCTAGGCTTGCTGCTTTTTGCTTTGTGAGCCAAAATAGAAGTGAGGTTATTAGCTTCTTGAAAGGGAGAAAACATCTCAGAGTGCTTTTTTATGTGAACAATAAGTGCTCCTGCCCATAGGCATTAGTGCAAGTGGTGAACAAGGTAGTTAATTATATTGAAATCAATCCTATTGGCTTAGATTTAAAGCTCCGTTCCATTCTCCTTGCATTGACTCTGTCCTTCCCATCACAGCTTGCTCCCTGACAGACCTTGTGCTGAGGGTGGCTGCAGCCGGGCTGCCCTGCAAGCCACCGCTGCGGTGGAGGGTGGATTTGAGCTCTGGCCAGCCCAAGGAAGATGCACAGCTCCAAATGTGGATTTCAAATTGTACCCTTTGCCCCAGCCGTTCTCCCAAAGGCTGGGGAACGGGGATTTGAGACAATTTTAGCAATTAAGATGTTTCCTGGGGCCTATGACAGCCCTGGTACAAGCTGGGAGGCAATAGTGGGGCTGGTCCGCACCCCTGTGAAGTTGGGGTCCCGGAACTGCCCCAGCTCGTCCAAGTGATACTGGGAAGGGAAGGCTTCTTGACACATTTGTGGCATGTCAAGCACAGCTCAGTTCTGGTAGCTTCTCCCACCTTTGACTAATTGCTGACCTGACATCTTTCTGATAGTGACCTTGTTTCAGCTAGTAATTCAAATATCTTTCAGTGTCAGAAATAATAAGTGCCACAGTGAGATGAACAAGCAGAGCTTAAGTTGAGCACAGATTAATGGGGTTTTAATATTCCTAATTTAATCACTCCTTTCTGTCTGAATGTGTGCAACATGATGTAGCAGCTAATTATTTTTTTAACCATGATGAGGATCTTTCCTAATCATTTTTATATTTAACATGAATGAAAGGAGGGCCGTGATTAAGGAGGGAATAAAGCTTGTGAACAAGAAGCAAGGCCGGGATTGGTTAAAAATACGGCTGGCTGATTTATTTCCAACACCCCCCCCCCCCTTTCCCTGCACTGCAAATACTTAACCAGCTGCACCTTCTCAGCTCAACAGTAAACTGTCTTCAGCCCTAAAGGAAGACCTGAAACTTTGCTTATCCCTCTGGTGATTCTGTTGGCATCTCTCTGTGTGATCGTCTTTGTGATGAATGTAGAATTCTTTTTTCCTTTAAAAAAAAAAAAAAGAAAAAGAAAAGAAAAAAATTGCCCCACTAGATACGCTAATGGTTGGATAGATGTCTTTTCAAATATTTGTTCCTGACAGGGTGTTTGGAATTGCAGATGAGAAGCAAACCAGCTCTCAGCATCTGTCTGTTGCTACTGTACGTTTCCATTGTGTGAAGCAAAGACAAAGCCAAGCAATTCAAAGCTTAAGTGGATGCTCTTGAGATTTTTATTTTTTTTTTTAACCCCCTCACTCTCCCCCCCACACTTCCCTCCTTTTCTCCAGATTTGGCTGCTTTGCTTCTCTCTGAATTCTGTTTTTCCCCTCCACCCTTCAACCCCCATGTGCAGCTTTTGGGACTCTGTCTTGTCCCTGCAATTCCTCCTCAATTCCCTTTGTGAGCCCTTGCTAATTTTAGGGAGTTTGCTGAGCACTTAGGCTTTAGGATAGCTCAGAGTTGAAAGTTATGATGGTCAGAGGTGTGATATGGGCCTTTTTCCCTGTGTTGAGGGCAGCTCAGTGGTTTGTCTCTAGCGTTGGGCAATCACATGGGTCGGTTGTGCATAGTCTGCTCTTGGGGTTTTGTTGTTCCAAGTTTGTGTGTGCACTGGCTGCTTTGGGGAGACTTACTTGAGCCGGGCAGTGTGCACACTGCAGTGAAGCCCTTGCTCAGACAGGTAGTGATGGCTTGCTGCAGACGGAGCCTTCCGATGAGGATCTGTCATTTGCTTATGGAAAGCTGGAGCTGGGAACCCACCAGTGCCCCTCCAGCAGCTATGGCCACGGATAATTTGTGGTATAATCCAGAAAAGATTTTGAGGTTTTGCTGGGATATTTTGATTTTGGGGGTTTTCTGGGGGGGGATTTATTCATGGAGAGTCTCTGTACAAATGCTCCATTCAGCTGTGGAGGTGATTTGACGGGTTTCTTGGCAGCGCAAGGTCATTTTGGATGTGTCCCTTCTCAACAGCTAACAAGCAGAATTTTAATAACTGATCAAGATGAGCGGTGCCCGAGCAGTGCTGGCAGCTACCCTCTAACCTTGGTGTCTTCTGCAGATAGTAAAATTGATCTAATTGGCTAAAAAAGAAAGATAGGCTTAAATACAACTTCTCTTGCTTAACACCTTGTCATTCCTTGCTTGTTGAGTATAAAGAGCATCAAGCTCAGGGAATCAGCATTTCAGGCACCAGTGACACATACCAGCGGCTTGATGGATGCTTGGGAAGTTTGGGATCCCCTTGTGCTGTGCTCTGTACAAACAGGCAGAGTCCTGAAGGGCTGTGGGCTAAAGCAGTGGGAGACACAGACAGAGGGATGGGAGAGTATAAGGAAATACGAGAGTGCAGTGGACTGGTTCCTAAAATTAGGGTTTTTTTCTTGCAAGGAACTTAATTAGAATTTCGTTCTTGCAGATCAGATCTAGTTCTTGCTGCATAAACATTATTCAATCAGAAGAAAAGTGGAGGGAAGATGGCTGTTTGCTGATCTAAGATAGGTAACGCGCATCAGGAGCAGATGTTAGCTGACAGAATCCTGTTTACGTGAGCCTGTGGCTAGTAGAGCTAGAGCGACTCAAATTGGGAGCAAAATTGTTTCCAAATAGCTTTTTTTCTCTATGACTTTTTTTTCATGAGGCTCCCTCAGCCACTTTCTGCAGCATTGCAAATGGCAGCGGTGTAATTGCATTTGTCTTCCAAACTGCCTTTCCTTGAGGGCAAGCTCCACTTTGGCCTTGATTCGATTGTGTACTTTTAATCGCAAAAAAAAAAAAGCTGATGCATAAGTATTCATCACAAAATTGCATCTTATATGGCCAACGTCCCCTCGTATAATTACAGGTTCCAGCTGAATGTCATTTCTTTTCTCTACACTTCCAGCTCTCTTACAGCATAGGCGTCTCGTACTCCTGAAGCTTCTCTGCATTCATGTAATAAATAAATAATCACACCTTTTCTGCTGTCAAAGCTGAAAGCGTGCACAGCTGTTTGCCACAAGATACACTGGGACTGCAAGGTACAACATTTCTTAATTAGACTGACCTGAGGTTGTTGGGTGTTGTGTGTTTTTTTTTTTTTTTTTCCTAAAGTAGCTTCATTAGCTCAGGAACTTAATTGCAAATGACTAGACAAGCTCTTGTCTTGGTTACTGGGAAAGGTTAGAGTATTTCTCACTGGGGATTAGATCCTGGGAGACATTTTGCAGCTTGATTTTTGCAGGGAAGGTTTTAGGTGTGCTCAGAGCACCTTAGCGCTAGGCTCAGAATTAACAAAATAATTAGGAGTTCAAAGCAGACAGGGGGGCTAGGTTGAAGCCCAGCCAACTTTTTTGATCTTACAAGACACACTGAAAAATCTGCCTGGGGTTGGGAGAAACAGGACATGGAAAGGGAGCTCTGGCAGCAGGACTGGGGGGTGACAGGTTTCCATAGGATGGGAAGCAGCTAAACACCTGGCTGGGTGGTAGGGCCAGTGCCAGCAGACTTCCACTGTCTCTGCTGAGCAGAGGGGAGTTGCATCGCCCTGCAACCCTCATGCCAGCACAGCTCTCTGTACTAATGTGGTTCCAGATCAAGAGCTATGGCTGAGCTGCCTGGTGGCCAAAAGCCATGGTGGCCTCTGTCACTTGGTCTATGTCACAGAATTAATCTATTGGTAACATCCCTGGTGTGATATCACTTATTAGCATCATTAACACGGGACCTTTGCAGCCTCCAATGCATTTCAAGGTTGTCTTTCTCGACCTCATGAGCAAGTCATCTTGAAACAGGACTCTACAAGGAAAGGGAGAACTTGACAGATCACTGTGAAAGGTTTTCACATTTCCGTGTGGTGCAAGTAGGTGAGACATTTACCTGCTCTTAAGGGCTCCTGAAGGTCTAAAAATTCTGAAAGGGGGTTACTTTGTGTTGACCAATATATTCCATCTTTGTGTGCTCTGTACCCACTACTGTTATAGCAGCGGTTCAAGTGGGTATTCTAGGTGATGCTTTTTCCTACTATACCTGCACAAAGCAAGGCTTGGACATCTGCTGATGTTCAGTGTCTCTTTCTATCTACATGCTGCACTTGGCTTTTGGATGTGAAAGCAGGGATGGTGTCTGCCTTGGAGGAGCTTTGTGCGGGCGGTCTGCACCTCGTACAAAGAGGCAGCAGCTGTGATGGGAGACTTTAGATCTCATCGCTCGTAAAAGTGTGTGGAGAATGATGTAGTGAATGCAGCACGAACACCAGCTTCCCTTGCGCTGCCCCGCTCCGTGTTGCTTTGCTTTGGCTGGGAGCAGAAGCCAGCCTCTCCTAGGGTCACCCTGTGGAACAGATGGTGCGGTGGCTGTTCCCACTGCTCCCTGCCCTTTGCAGAAGCTGCCAACAAGGTGCCTGCTGAGATGGAGGACTATTGATTAAGGCAGTTGCAGTGCAACCCAGCAACCAAACTCTTCATCGCCCTCTGCAAAACTGAACACAAACTGAAGGCAAGTTTTAATCTCTATCAACCAGAGAGGTGCCCGTGCTACCTGTCCAAAGACAAGAGGATCTGTGACCCTGGTTTTTCCCTCCCTTAGTCTTTTGGCCCTCTGGACTGTAAGAAGTCTGAGTAATTCATGTCCCTTATTAGTCAGTGCTGGGCAAAAGAGGGTTTTTGCAACGCTTGTGTGACACCCGAGTTCTGTCGCACAACAAATACACCGGAAAGGCTTTGTCGTATCTAACCCGCTTGGAGTGAGAGCATTCAGGTAAGGAAATGACGGGCTGCAGGGCTCAGCTGTGCAAGAGGAAAATAATTAGGCCATGTTTATCTCTGCTCAGCCCTACAGAGGTGAAAAGCAAGGGATGGGAAGACTGATTCAGAGGGAGCTGGGGGTGGGGAGGGCAGGAAGGAAAGGACCTGACATGGGAGGGAATTAAACCTCTCCAGAAGACTTGTATCACTGGGCTAAATCCCCCCTCCCTCCCTGTTCCTGCTCTAATGGAGGGTGATCTCTGCCTTGCTGGCTTTTCCTTTCAAGGTCTTGAGATCTGTTGTTTTCAAAAGGTTAAAGCTCTGGAGCTGCTGAGGGAAGGATATGCTCTTTGAAAAGTGCCAGGTGAAGAACTTCTAGATTTTTCTAGGATTTTCAGGTTTTCTAGCATAAAAGGGGAAAAAAAAAAAAAAAAACAAACAAACCCTTCAAAATATGAAGTAAGCCTTACTTCTTTTTGTTTGTTTGTTTTACCCAATGTCTGACTCAGATGAGACTCCCATTTCCACCTGAGTTTGCTATTTTTCTTTAGACCCTCCCTCCCTATGGAGAGCTGAGTACATGCACAGTGACAGCTGGTGTAAAACTCCATTCTGGGGAGCTGTGGTTTCTTCTATCACTGTCCTGTCCCAGGATCAGGTGATGGTGACTCCACCAGAGCAAAGAAGATTGAGCAATGCCACACAGAGCTCAAGCTCTTCCTTTTCTTCTCCCTTCACTAACCCGAAGCGGTACCTGGAGTTTGCAGCAGTTCTTGCAGACTTGCTCAAATCAAAATGCTTGGCACATCCTTTGCTTGCTCTGTACTGTTTGCTCTCAAGCTGCCTGTTCTTTCTAGGCTTCAGATGTGGCTTTCATGATTTGCACAGGCACATATCAGAGCAAATATAGCCCTTGCCAGCCTACGGGCCCCGTTCCGTGGCAGAACCCAGGAGATAATATTTTCATCCTAGGCTTTGCCACAAATCTCCCAAAGCCCTGAAGAGTTTGTGGTTTCCCTCTCTCTCTCACTTTGCCTCTTAGGGCTTCATGTTCTCCTTGCCTTCCCAACACGTGCTGGAGCAGGAACCTCCTCTGGCACCTCATAATTCTGCTCTTTTACTGGTCCCTGTTTTTGCAGAGTGCTGTGGGAGGGACTCTGTGCAGGGTGAGCATGCTGGCTCCGCAGAGCAGGAGGAATGATGCTGGGTGGCCACTGGGCTGATGGGGGCATCACCTCTGCAGCTGCTGGTGATTGCTGGAGGCCAGGGGAAGGCTGCACTGCTGGTTTGACAAACACAGTGTGTGTGAGGAGCCTGTCCAGCCAAGATGGGCTGTTCAGAGGCAGCCCTGGGTGAAAAGCTAGGAACTGATGCTGCAACTGTTGTGAGTTTGGAAATGTGGTTTTTCCAGTCCTTGGATAAGAGTAACAAAGTGAAGAGGAAGATGGGATGGGATTTTTAGCTAAAAGAATTGTACCCTGGCTCTAGAGACTTTTGCTTTATCTTCTCCCTGGGAAATGCAGATTTCCACATACAGCACTGAGGTTCTGCTGCTTCCCCACCACCTCCTGTGCAATAAAAGCAGAACTGGGCGTCTCGTCATTTGCACAGCTCACCTTTATTTTTGGCCAAAAAGATAATCTGTTTAATCCTACCATATCCTCCATGAGACACAGCTTCCTACATCAGTTCTGTGCCCCTGAGGGTAAAGAATTATTCGAGGCATCAAGCCTGACCTGGATTTTGTGTGATGTGATCGCATCCAGAGCATGGAAATCCATGCGATCAAATGGCAAATCTCTGAGCCTTGGCAGATATGCCTCCTGCTCTGCAAAAGCATGTTGCCATGGCTACATCTCAGCGTGAGCATCTCTCTCCTTATCCCAACGCCGTTTCTTCTGCTAGGGTCGCTGCTTGCACTCAGAAGCACAGCCTGTCACGAGCAGTGTCGGGTTGGGGCTCAGCACAGAGGCAGTGGGGTAGCAGGTAGCAAACAAGCTCCTTGTTTGAATTAGAGGTGGGGGGAATTGTTACCAATAACTCCTCGAATGGAGGAGCAAGAGCTTGAAACTCCTGTCAAAAATGCAGCCTCTATTTAGGATTTGGGAATGGAGGAAGCAAAAAACAAATGGGAGCTGGTGGCACTGAGAGGTGGGAAAGCTGAGCTCCAGCTCTCCCCTTCCTGACAGGCAGCTGTTTGAGCTGCTCTGTGTGCTGCAGTCCCCTGCAGCGACAGTTACCTGCCACCTAAAGGTAGCTCGTGATTTATGGATGAAAAATCACTGATACCACATTTTAGGCTGAGTTCCTCTTGTTCTGAGAGTAACTCCTCTATCATGCAACACTAGTTGTGGTTTTGTGACACACACACAAAAAAAGGGTGATCTGTTTACAGGCTATAAAGCAGAAAGAGAGGAAAGCTCCTGAAGTAGTGATGTGTGCTTGGGGGTTGTCACTACTGGGCTGCCTAAATTCCCTGAGTGAGCATGAAAGTCCTGTGTGAGGTGATGGGACCCATATTGTGTATGTCAGGGTTGAAAAGCGCAGGGTGGATCTTGGCTGGGAGTAACGAGACCCCCTCAGTGCTGGGCTGGGAGGAGGGTGTGGAGCTCCTACTGCTCTGCCGCAACTGGAAGTAAAACTCTGCATCCTTGCAGTTTATAGTGCCAAGGGGATCTCTGTTTAGTTCCAGGGCTTCTATTTTTCCTGGCCATCCTCACTGAACGTGCATTAACTTGCTTGGGGACATTGATTGGCAATGAGACAATTGATTTGTTGGCCAAAGAAGTTGTGCTTAGAGGAAAAATTGGGTTATCACAGGCCAAACCCTACTAGCTGCATTTCAAATGGTCTCACGTAGGTAAGGTGTGTGTGATCACTAGTGTAGATCCAGCTTAACCTGGATCCTTCTGGCATATCTTCAGTGCGGTGAGTCCAGAGCTCATTGTCCACAGTCAACGGGGAAGGGGAGGCATTGCCAAAAGGTGAAACGTGTTGAACCGGATCAGCTGCCTGGTCCTGTGCCTCATCCGTGCTGGATGCCACCGGCTGCTTACGTTTTGTAAGACAACTGCTCGCAGTAGTGGGGAAAGCTGATGACTAGTGCCCTGTGCAGGCTGGTACCTGCCAAGCCTCTAATGTGTTTCCTGCTGGTGCTGGGACTGCAGCAGGAGGGGAAATGCTCTGGACCAGGAATCTGTGTGCTCTAAGCAGCTGCTCTGTGCATTAACTTTATCCACTGGGAAGGTGTTTGTAACACTGGTCTATAGGGTCTGGATGTTGCTCCTCTCCCCTTTCTGCTTCACTCTCAGTAGGAGCTATGATTGAGGGTGCAAAGAAGATGCAGTGCTCCCATCCCCTCTGCCAGCCTCTCCTGTACATTGGTGTGTCTAACTAGAGAGGTCTTTCAGGGGCTGGGGATGAAAGTTCCCCATCACTGAGGGCAAAAAATATACAGGAGAGAACTTAGAGAGGTTGGGAGGAATCTGGTTTCCCCCACTCCCCAGGTTTCTGGAGTTTCTCCAGAAGGGAGAATGAAAGCATGTGTATTTTTTTCCTCTTCTGGTTTTAATTGTGCATTCTAATATGAAACTGCAATATAGGCACTTATTAAAGTAGCCCTGTACTGCCAGAGTCACTGTGTTTGATAGAAACCCCAGAAAATCCCCTGAGCCGCAACGTGGGAATCCAATTCTTTTCAGTTGATGAGACTGTAAACACATTTCCTTGGATTTGCAAGAACCATAGCAAGAGTTTCAATCGTATGAATAAAGCAAAAGAATATCTGATAGGGAATATTCCTGCTTTGCATATTTAAAACTTGCAGCCTGATTCTTAGGCAGCATCTTTTCAAAGGAATGGACCATAAAGAGGCAAAGAAGCGTTGTCCAGGGGATTTAGGCAAAGATCCTCCAAAATTAGCACAGTGGGGGTTATTTTCTCTGTCAAATTTAAATTATCTGAGTTAGATACCTACATTTGGAACCCAGGGGCCTGCTGTGGCACATAGGTTCTCTATGGGCACCTCTTGCTCCCAGTTCAGTGCCCGGTGACCCTAGGGAGCTTAAAAATTCAGCCTCAAGGAGCAATGAGGTGGGGTGAATATCCTGCCATGTGAGTGTCTGTGCAATGCTAGGCTGTTGTGGGTGACTTCAAAGATAACTGGGCCACTTGTCTTGAGTTGAGATGAACCCCCGAATTCTAGTACTTCCCATTTCACTGAAACGGGGTGTGTTTCCTTCCTGTGCAAATTTGGTCTTGTCACTTCAGTGGGAAAAGGGAGCTATAAACATAATCTCCCCCAGTGTTTGCTCTATTGAACAAGAAACCTGTAATACCAGATACCTGATACTTTTTTTTCTTTGTTCTTTAAAAACAATTGGCAGCAGCTGATTCTAAAAATCAATCCTGTTTTGGTAAAAAGGTTCTTACATTTCCAAGCTAATTTTTCTGTCTCTTGTGTTTAAGTTTCTTTACCAGGTGACCTACAGAGTCCCTGTGTGGCTGGCTGGAAAAATGTGGCTTGTTACACTTCCCTTCTCCATGCCCTTTGGATATGCTTTTTAAAAACTAAGCAACGCTTTTCCAGACTTTTAACAATTTTCTTGGTCAAAGCATCTTCCAAAAATGAAGTTTTTGTCTCAATTTTTAGAACTTTATGAAAACAAATATTAAGTCAGCTTTTAACTAATCTGCATATTGAAAACTAGATGCAATTTTCCAAAAAGACAAAGTATTTCCCTTTTTAGTACTGTTTGTAAGTTTTGATAAGAGTTTTATATTTATTCTGTGAAAACAACAAGATGGAGGAGCAGAGAACAGCATGAGGAAGTCTTGCTGCTGCTGTGATAACTCCTTTCCAGATGAAGCCGGTCTTATATCTCAGTTTGGCACTGAAATGATGACTTCAAGGACTGTTGGTATCTTTTCCTAGCCCTTTGGTGTACAAACTCGTTAATGTGCAAGAAATTGCACATATGCAAATAGGTGGGTGATAAGCAGCCGGCCGGCCCTGCATTGATCCCCTGGCATTTTGGCTTCTTCTCACTTCCACCAGTTCTACCCGTGCCACTTTTCTGGAATCTGCTTGATCGGAGCATCTTACAAAGCCTTAAATGGAAGATAGTAGCATTTCTGATCTCATTTTCCAGTATTTCAGCTGTGCCATAATCTATTTACCACACAATTTGTGTCACTTTGATAAGCGGCTGCTTCAAGACTGCATTTATTAAAATCAAGAGCAGGGAGAGCTTTCAAGTCTCTCAACTGTTGTAATAAATGTTTGAAATTAGTCATTACAGTGTTTGCCATGGTTCATATCATAGACTCTATCTAAATGACAAATGATCACAGCCTGGACACGCACCTTTTTTTTTTTTGGTGGTGTGTTCACAGTGGGATGGAGATGACGTTGGGTGAGCCCAACCCAAAACAGCAGAAGTCAGAGCAGGGATGGGAAGGGAGGAGCAGAGAAGAGGGAAGGTTTCAGTGGGAAGTCTTATCAGAGTCTCAGGGCAATGGCTTTGAGCAGAGAAATGCTGGCTCAGCTCTTACTTCCCTGGCTAAAAATGAAATAAATCTGAAAAACAGCCAAAAGCCTAAAGAAGAAGGTACATGCTTTTTGCATTGTGGAGCAATTGGTCGTTACCGTGTCTGGATTATGCAGCTTGGTTCTTCCCCCATCAAACAGCTCCAGTAGGGGAAATTCACCTTCTTGCTCTGTTACAGATCACTTCTTAATTTGTGCTGGCCTGGCCATGGGTTTGTGCGGATTTGATCTTTTTTTTTTTTTTTTTTTTTTTTTTTTTTAAATAAAAGAAATGCAAACCAAAAGTCAAGCAAAAAAACCCCTTTGCTAAATATAGTTACGTGTACGTATATATTCACGCATATATACACACACATAGACCTATTAAACACATACAGCATAGAAAAGAGACAATTATTAAGACAAATATTCTGTCTCAATTCATTTTGTTCTTCATTTTCCCATCAGGAATGTAATAGCTAAATTTATAGTGTTGAGTCTGGGCTATAAATTCCATTATTTTCAGTGACTATATCAATTACATCCCTTGAAAGGGACCCCCAAGGCAAGGGGAGAAAATTGGAGACAAAATCTTCAGAAAGGAGGATGCAGGAGGTGAAGTGGTAAAGCGTCCCCTCCATTTTTTTCTTTTTACTCGTTACCAATAACCAGCATCTTATCCCTACGTCGAAGTCCGCTTAGTTTTGTGGTGATCCAGCTGGCACCCAGCCCAGCACACGGTGCTGCTGAGCTCACGAGCGTGTCACTGCAGAAATAATTGTGGTGCTACACACGCAGGTGCTGACTCCAAAGGGGAGCAGGGAATGGTCTTATCTGAATATAAATGGTATTTATTTTGAGAGAAATATACATATATATATAGGCAAGGAAAACTATGTGTCTGTTTTGAAAAGAAACTGAAATGAGTGAACTACTCCTTTCTTGTCCTTGAGCTGAAAAATGTTTTGGGGTGGGTTTTTTTTTTGGTTTTGTTTTGTTTTTTTAAGGCTTTTTTTGTGCTGGGACAAGAGTGAAAATGGGAAAACAAGGTACCATAGAACAGTCTTCTGAGAAGTTCTTTCTCTGGCAATTTTTGTGACTTTTTAAAGGGTTTTACTATTTTTCCTTCTCAGTGCCAGTGATTGAGGAGCACTGGCCACAGGAGGCCAAGTCCTCATAGTTGGTGTGGCTGTGGCTGCTGAGATCTCGTTGCTTACTGCGGGATTGGGTTTTTTTGGTGCCTTTTGCTACATGGCAGAGCCAGGCTGTAAAAGGCAGATCAGATGTTAAGGCAACACTAAAGCAGGAGCCTCTCCTTGTTAATAGGAAGGAAAAGGAGCTCATTCCAGGTGGGGAAGAGCTGGGTGGTGCTGCGTATTCAAAATGGTTTCAAACTTTGTCCTGCATTTGTGCCAAACTCTAACTTAATGCTTCTGGAAAAAAAAAAAAAAAAAAAAAATCATTAATGTTTCCAAATGGCACAGGCTGCTGGGCTTTCCTGGACAGCACAGGAGGGCTGTATAGGATCCATCTGCCTAATTATTTCAGAGTCCTTCTGTACTGGAGCTCTATTTATCTTCATGACCAACTAATGGTATTGCAGCATCAGCCCTTAGCTTGAACAGCTCTTCTGCTTCACCCAAGGGTTGATACCCTCAGTACTTTTACTAGGGGTTCCTTCTGTCCTCAGCCTTTGCTTTAACTGGCTGTGTAACTTTAAACTGCTTTTGTCTCCCCTTGTAGGATGACCCTTCTGCTCCCCTCGGGCACCTTTGTAGCCCATGCCTCTTCTTGTTGAAGGTTGATGTTACTGTTTTGGACACAAGTGATGAGAGCTACCTCTACTGGAAATTCTATGCCTGATGCCTCCAGGCATTGGTCTTCTAAGTGATGACATTCCCAGTTAGCAGCAGAAATTCTTGCTTATTCCCCAGTGGATAATCTCTGTGTCTTGTCTTGACACTGGAAGAGGGGAAGACAAGTGGCAGTAGGAGAGATTGTGTCCCTCAGAGATAGGGGTCTCAGGAAACAATAGCACAGACTTGAGATGGGAAGGGTGCAGGAAGTAAGGAGAAAGGACCTTCACCTGGGTGTGAGATGAGATCAAGGAGAGCATTGCTTGCAACCACAGCCCATCAAATCTTGCCCAGAATTCTCTGGGCAGTAGGACTGGAGCTTTTCTCTTCCGCTTACAATTATAGGATCATTTCAGTTGGAAAAGACCTTTAAGACCATTGAGTACAACCATTCACCTAACACTGACAAATCCACCACTGAGCCAGGACCCTCAGCACCACATCTACGTGGCTTTTAAATACTTCCATAGATAGTGACTCCACCACTTCCCTGTTCCAGAGCTTGGCAGCACTTTTGGGGAAGAAATTTTTCTTAATGTTCAACCTAAATTTCCACTGGTTTAACTTGAGGCCGTCTCTTCTTGGACTATCACTTATTACTTGGGAGAAAAGACCGACTCCCACCTGCCTACAACCTCCTTTTGAGAAGGTCTCCCCTGGGACTCCTTTTTCTCCAGGCTAAACAACCCCTCTTCCCTCAGCTGCTCCTCACCAGGCTTGTGCTCTAGACCCTTCCCCAGCTCTGTTGACCTTCTCTGGACGTGCTCCAGCCCCGTAATGTCCTTCCTGGAGTAAGGGGCCCAAAACTGAACCCAGGATTCAAGGTCCAGCCTTACCAGTGCCAAATCCAGGGTGACACTCCCTGCCCTAGTCCTGCTGGCCGCTCCAGTGCTGATACAAGCCAGGATGCTATTGACCATGGCCACCTGGGCACAGAGCCAGCTCTGACCCCAGTCTTGAGCTCTCCTTGCTTGACCCCTGCTGCTTCCATCTCTCTACTGCCCTGGCATCTGCCCTGGTGCCTCTCTATGCCTTTCCTTGGTGTGGGTTTGGTTTTCTTATGCTGTGGTCAATACACCAAAAACATTGAATAATCTGAGTTACTGGGTATCTCCATCAAGAATTTCCTTCCTCCCAGTGCTGTGCCCTTCAGCTTCTGTTGAGACTTTCACTCATGTCACGGCTTCTACTAAACCCTGTCTTCTCGAGCTTAGCTAATGACAAATGCTCTATGGAAATCTGGATGAAACCTGCTGCATCTCATTTACCTAGAAAATCTTTCAAGGCAAGACAGCAGGTTGTGCTTCTTAAAAAGAGATGGAGGGGTGCAGTATGTTGTCCTTGTGATAAATATTGGTCTTAATGAAGATTGCTGATGGGGACAGCATTGTGTACCGGAGTCCTTTGTTTTCCCCAGTATAAGATGGATGGTGATATCCAGTATTTCCTCCATGTTT
This sequence comes from Ceryle rudis, assembly GCA_033439905.1. Taxonomy (NCBI): domain Eukaryota; kingdom Metazoa; phylum Chordata; class Aves; order Coraciiformes; family Cerylidae; genus Ceryle; species Ceryle rudis. The sequence goes on from JAAGNO010007982.1 coordinate 24,780, forward strand.
CTGTCTTACAGAATTGTCCACCCTGTCGTTCAGCCCCCCGCTCCTGAGCAGAAGCTGCCAATTTATGCCAATTGCAATTTCACACCTCCCCCTTCCTACTTTGAGTTGATCTTGTGATTTATTTTTTTTTACGTATTAGTTTATAATTAAAGGATATTGTATTGAGGCCATTAAGATATGACCTGCCTTGCCTCCATAAATACTACTTCTTTTTTTTATCTACTTACTGGGAAGGCTTTAAAAACATCCTCTTGGAAATTCATGCAGATGATATTTAGACATGCAGATATGCACTCCTGTTTTGCATGAATGTTTGACCTTGGGCAGAGCTGTTCAATGCAGGATGGATGTGTTGTGGCTGCATTTAATCATCTGAAGCAGAGATGAAGCCTTGAAAAACCACATAGACCCAATTCCCAATTCCCAGCCTCTGGATGGTAATGAACTTCTGAGAAATAGCTAATCAATAAATTGAACAAAAGACTCAGGCAGCTAAACCACTTTGTCAGGGCCTTAATTACAATTGCAGAAATAAATCGGGAGGGGGGTGGCGGTTGGGAGCCTTTGCCAGACAAAACTAACCCTTTACTCTCACGAGCTAACCCTTTACAAACTGAGCAGCCTGTGTTGGTGTGAATGCCATGTCTTTGGGTATGTGTTTGTGGGGATCTCTGTGTGCGCAAATGACCAAAAACGGGCTGCTGCCTCATGCCGTGGCATGACCCTTGGGGCTGTCCCTGTCCTCTGAAGCTACTGGAGAAGCTGGAGTGAGATTGTACTTAGCAGGCAAGAGATTTGGGTTCTTTCCATGGGGAAGATATAAGGATGATCCAAAGCAGCAGGCCATGCCAGGGCAAGCTGGGCTATTTTACCTGGGGAGAAAGCTGAAGATTTAGGACCAGATGCAGTCAGCAGGATAAGAAAGGACATCTGAGGACAGATACGAGAGATGGGAGCCATGCCAGCAGCCCATCTTAGACTCATATCCCTCAGGCAGGTTTCCCAGTAGTCCCAGCCCTTGTCAGCAGCAGGAGTGATGGAGCCATGGAAGCTGGCGTGGAGGCTGTCGGCTAAACCCTCAGAGGCTTGCTTGTTTTTGGCGCAATTATAGCAGCAGGCATTTCACGTGCATGTCTCCTGGCAGCACGTACTGGGAAACAAAGGGATATATCCTTGGGGATTGTCTTGTAGATGTAGTTTTGCCTTAAGAAATATTACAGAATAACAACGCGGCCAGGTTGATGTTAGCGTGCCGAGTCTGGTTTCTGTGCAAGAGGGTGGATGTGTGTGGCAGAGGCTAGGAGGACACATGGCGACAAGGAAAAACAAAACTATGGAGGGGCTTTGGGCTTCTTGAGGGAGTTCCCTGTGGTCCAGGCACCGTGCTGCTGCCTCACTTGCCCTCTGGGGATCAAGAGAAGTGGTACTGCATTAAAGGAGTGTGTCCGTGGGTGCATGAAGTGTTTAAAATTGGACCGAACAGATCATTTCATGGGATGGATTTAAATGCTGAGTAAGGTGCAAGAGCTTGGTTATGTCCTGTGTGAGCTGCTCCTCACCCTTGCAGGGGAAGTTGGCTGGTAACAGGCTCACCACCCTGCTCCCCCTCCTCACTTCCTGCAACCCTTTGGCTTAGCAGAAAAGAGGTTTCTTAGTTCCCTTATTGGAAATCCCTGGTAAGACAAGATGGTCTCTTTTGAATGACCACTCGTCTCAGGTGGGTGGCTAGAGCTGCTGTGATCCTCAGGGCTAAATGAAACCTGTTCACCATCTCCTAGAGGGCAACCACCAGCAGCAAGAGCTCAGTGAGTGCACCAGGCCCTTGAGACCCCATTTCTGTCGCAGGTGCTGTGGAGGTGAACAGCAGAAACCCAGAGCCCAGGCACAGTGGCTGGAGGGGTGTCTGGGGGGGACACAGTACTGAGACAGTGGCTGTGCCACGTGGCAGCACCACGACCCACACATGTACGAGCCGAGGAGCAGCCAGGCTGAGGGATGGATGGCAGCAGGATGGGCTACAGGTATCCCACGATGCAGGTGCCCTCCACAGCAGGGTAAGGACAGTCTACTTTCTCATTGGTAGCACATCAGCTTGTGCTTACCTACAACAGGGAGAAATCTGCTTGGGTATGAATATGCTTGAATTTGGTTTCTTATATATTTTATTTGTTTTTTCCCCTTTCAGTTTTCACCTGCTGCCAGACAGGGAATCAAAAGTCTTTCTGGAAGGGATGCAGAGACTCTGTTCAAATTTGAATTTGGATCTATACAGCTGGGAGAAACATGAATTAATGAACCCTCTCCCCTCAAACCTTAACCCCAGAGTCTGCAAAAGAACAAACCCATGTGCCATAAACTCTGTAGCAGCTAGAGAACACCTCACATTGTCAACCTTCAATGCGTTTTAGTGCTTTGCTGGCTCGGGGCCTTGCTGGAGGAGCAGTTAGCACCTCTGCTTTCCTGCCAGCCTGGCTCCCCTTCCCTGCCTTTCTCACGGAGCTGGGGAATTGCTCTGTAATGAGGCAGCAGCCACCGCCGGTGCCATGAAACTGCTGGGAATAAGATAGCTTTCTGTGAGCTGCTCTGCCTTTGTGCCCAGGTTCTTCTTGAAGCAGCAGATAAATCTCCACCTTGGCACAGCGGTAGTGCTCACCGAGCAGTCCCCGGGACATGAGTGAGCTGCTGCTGTCGGCACTGTGTTTACTGCACAGATAAAATATTTACAGCTCCATCTTTGGTGTGAGATGTGACTCTTCCAGTTCTCATGAAGGTCACTGGAAAGTCAGTAAAATTTATTTATGGTTTATAGCACTTTTGTGCCGGAAAGCAACGTTACAGTATTATATACCTGCACGTGGCAGGCAGGGAGGAGGACTGGAGAGAGGCAGGAGAGGGAAAGCAGAGCAGCTCAGTGTATGTACATCATTGGCTTGGTCCCCCAAACCTGTGTGTTATTTTTAATTAAATGATAAGCTCCAAATAGCAGAGCATGTGCAGGGCTCCTAACAGGCTGCAGCCCCATGTCTCAGTAGTTGAGGTAATGAAACGTTTGCTGTGCTAAGGCTAATTCCTTCAGAGGGAGCTGGGGGGTTGTTTTCTGTTTATGGCTGCATGAGCACTGGTATTTGTGTAGGGAAGTCATATTCTGCTGTGGAAAGAGCAGTCGTGCCTTGCCTGCCTCTTGCTTCTCATTAATTGTGATATCTGTCAATAGCCTTGAATTAAGATTGTACTGTACGGTGCATGGTAGGAATATTTAGCATGAAGGTGACTTCTGTCTGAGAGAACTGGGAGTCCTTTGGACATGTAGGGACCTTTCCCAGCAGGGCTGGAGCAGCTGGGAGAGTCTTGAGGTCTCTGTCTTTGCAGCTTGTTGTGCTCAAGGTGGTCTGTGCTCAGCCCCTTATGAAACGCCCTTTTTTCAGGCATCTTGCTTCCCCCCGGGCTGGTCCTGCACACCAGGAACTCTACTTTATTATTCTCTTGCTCTGAAAAGATAGAAGCAGATAGATGGACATTTGTGACTCCTTCTGTATGGACCTGCATGTGTAAAGGGCAATGAGATACCCAAATGGCTTTTGGGAAACCTCCTATTGGGTGTGATTTTCACGAGCCCATTACAGTTACTGGGCAGCACCCACAAGGTCTAACACCAGTTTCAGACACTACACACTAGCCCACAGAAAATGAATTTAGGGTGTCTGTCTGCAGCGACAGAAAGGTTGGATGATTTTTTCACTCACTGCATTTCCATTCGGTGTCTCCTGTCCACCGTAGATGGGCAGGGTAAAACTCTGTGTGCTTTCCCTTTCAAATAAACCGAGAGGGGCCAGCAACACTTGTCGTTGTCAAAACTACATGTGGGAAAAGGTGTGCAGGGCACGCAGCTCCAGAACTCTCCTGAAACAGAGCAGCTTCCTGCTTTGGTTTTTGCAAAATGATTTGCATTTCAATGAACCATGATAAAAGCACAGTATTTGGCACTTTTGATACCTCTTCTCATCGTGTTCTTTGAGATGTCGGCAGCAAGCAGAGGAGAATTCCTTGAATTGCAGGAACAAACTCAGAGGTGGCTCAAATAGAGCAGGTGTTGGCCAGGTGAGTTTATAGGTCAGGGCAGAGCAGCTAATGAGAGCAACAGACACGAAATCTTGCTCTTTTGTTAAGCTAAACATGCAGTGCTCTAACGCAAAGCCTCCAAATGCTCCAGTAACTCGGCTGCATGGAGCTGACTCCAGACCACAGAATCATAGAATGGTTTGTGTTGGAAGGGACCTTAAAGATTCAAGTCTCTGTCATGGGCAGGGGACATCTCCCACTAGACCAGATTGCTCAAAGCCCTGTCCAGCTTGGCCTTGGACGCTTCCAGGGATGGCAGTGCCAGGGTCTTTCTCCTTTGAGTACTATAAAATATTTAATTTTGAACCACAGCTTTTCACTTAACAAGGAAGGCTGGAAGTCACATAAAGGAGAAATACAGTAAGAAGCTGGGAATTAAGTGCTGCCTGTTTCTATCAGCTCCTGGTCCTGTTTAAAGCCTGATAATAGAAAGGCTTCTCTGTGATCTTATTACTAAGAAGGTTTGAGTCTGAGCATGTCATAAAACCCAACCAGCTTGGCAGTTAATAACACCCATATGTACAGTAATGCGCTGTAGGAAAGTTAAGACCGGCCAGGAGTTCCCACTGGGACATGAGCATCTTACTGCAAATTCCCTCTGTCTGTTTTTTTCTGACCTCACCCTGAAGAATGATCTGTTTGAAACTGAAGGCGTCTGTCTGATCTGCTACCAGGGAAAGGAAATCTTGAGAACGTTTGACAAAGAACGCAGAGTTGAAATTAAATATCGTAATGATATAAAACAGTAAGCAGATCTGCTTGACAGCCTTGACAGCTATTTGTTATAGAAAACAGCGTTTATGATGTCAGTCCTATAAGGGAATGTGTTTGAATTAAAATAATTACAGCAGATAGTACAACAAAGACTCCCTGTAGTCAATCATCCTTCACAAATACACTGTACAAAATCTTCCCAATGAGTGAAGGAAGCGCAGGGACTAGAGCCTGGCAAATAAATACCAATAGGAAGCTGTGCTGCAAAGTCAGGCAGCTGCTTTCAGTCATGAAATTCCCTTCTCTTTTCAGACCTAGGTGAGACCAATGATGATTTAATTTATATATGTATAGAGAGAGAGCTATATTTCCCTTTTCAGCTTTCACCTACTTCTTGATAGAGAATCAAAACTCTTTCTGGAATGGATGCAGAGACACTTCCAGGTTTTGAGATATTTCTTGTGTTGCTTCTGTCCACATGTCCACTGATCTTGCCTCGATCCATATTGTTCTAAAAAAAAAAAAACCCCAAACAACCTGCAAAATACCTTGTCCTTAGTATCTGCACTCTGTGTGCACCAGTGCGTTGTGGGCAGGTCTGGTAAGAACAAGCTGTCATTAAGGTTGGCTAACAGCTTCCTGTTTTGAGTACAAAATCTTGGGCTGCGGTTGTACAGACTCTACTTCAACTCTTATCCAGTGTATGGGTTTAGTTTAGCCTTGGGAAAATGGTTCAACCACCTTTCAGGAGACTTGGAGGTGTGGAATCTTTGCTCTACTCACGGGGAAAAAAAAAATAAAGCAGACTACTGTGGTGTCCAGTGTCCCTGAAGAACTCCTGTCCGTCCACAGCCCACTGCAGAGCCCTGAGCCTCGCCAAGGGAGGGGTGGACCCTTCTGCTGGGGATGCGCCTTATCCTCCCTCAAAAAAACCCACTTGTAATTGCAGCTTTTTATAGGTTAAAAATAATGTGTTTTGTAAAGCTAACAGAGAAATACTAGCATTGAACAGCTGAAATCAGGGGAGAGTTTGTCCTTGCCAAGCATGCTTGAGCTTTGCATCATATTTTTAACTTGGTTTTGGAGTGCTCTGAGTATTCATGGGTGTGGACGTGCTCCCGAAAGTAATGTATCAGTGGCTCTTTTGCTGATAAATTGAGCCTAGTTTTATTCAAGACCTGATACTGTTACCCTTCCAACTTTTGTTTTGCGTTGCATGTAAATTACTTAGCAATGTGTATAAAATGAGGCAGGAGAGGAACTTTTTTTCCTGGAACTTTCAAGTGTTTTGCAGGTCTGCAGCACTGGCGTGTTTGTCAGCACTTTGGAGCTCTGGCATAAAAGCAATTACTAGCGTTTCTTTCTCTCCTCCTTTCTTTTGTTCGCTCTTGGTCAGCCCTTCCCACCGGCATATTCATTGCAAATACGTGCCCTTGGCTGCCCAGCTGGTGTTTTCACAGGTGTGTGATGCTGGAGTGCAGAGTCAAAGAGAAAAAAACAGCAGAGTCCCAGTGAAAGGAGCAGAGATAACATCGCATTGTTTTCCTTCTGCATTCCATGCCGTTCCCATTCTTCCCAAGAAATGCTGTCCCTACCTCTCTTGCCTCTGCCTGTCTTCTGCCAAGTATTCTCTTTATAGCTTAATCCTGCTATGGAGGTTTGACAAATGAAGCGAGACACCCTCGGTGTCTCTGCTTTGAAGTGAGAGGGCTTCAAATAGTGACCTGGTGATCCTCTGTGGCTTCTGGATCCTATCACAGTCCCAGTGAAAATATGTTCTATCCCGCCTTCCTCATCCTAGCAGCAACTAATGTGTCAAGATCAAAAGTGAACCCCTCTTCTGCTCCTCATGGCTATCATTCATGACCTGGCACCATGCACCTCTGACAGCAAACCCACCATCACCCAGATGAGCTGTCTCCACGTGTCACACCTCCGAAGCACCAGACCCACTGGCCGGAGAGCTTTATTGCAATTCTTTAGCTTGTTGAGATCAGAATGAGCTTAGATGAGCCACTCCCAACTTCCCTGGTTTTGTGCAGTTTGGCATCACTTTATCTCAGTAGTATGCAGGGCTCCATGGGAAAGTAGGACAAGTCCTTCCATGTGTGTGTTTGGAGTCCAAGGGACAGTCTGTCTTTGCCTGCTAAAGGGGCGGTTTGTGCCTTATTGTTATGGTGGGTTGAATTCTTGAGCCTCAGCATCTTTCAGAGATTTCAGAGGCAATGAGTGTTATTTCTGGCCTCAGGCTAGGAGCAAACCTGGAAAAGTGATTCTGGAGGTCACTGCAGGCATCTCTACATGCCCTGTGTCTGGGGGTGCTGGTCCCAGCAAAGCAGAGGGCTCCTGCCCTTACCTGCTCTGCCTGTAGCTTAAGAGCTTCCTGCAGTAGGGGTTGCATCAAGATCACCCAGGCCAGCAGTACATGCCTACAGTGTGAATTTGCCCATTTATATTATTCTTCTGGTCTCAGGCTGAGGTATTTCGTTAATCCAAAGGAGGGGGCCTGTCCTTCTTTCAGCCCAGAATTTGCACAAGTGACACCTGCAACGAGGGAGTTTTGTTTAATCCCCTGGAATCTGTGGAGGCTGGAAATCTGCACGTCAACTCGGCTGTGCAATACCCAGCAAACAGCTCAGTAACTGAGAAAGCTCTTCTGCCTGGCTTTACAGTTCTTGGCTCCAAACAGTTTCAGTGAAACCCTTGATGCTATTTGAACACTGGGTGGGTTGAGATTTTTATTTTTTTTTCCTTGGTGCGTAGTTTAATTACAGTGAGGCTGTGCACTGACTCTCCATTAATAATACAGTGAATTTCAGCAGCAGATTAAATTTCTCTAAAGTAGTAAATTGCAGGGGAAAGTGGAGGAAAGTCATGGTCGAGGAAAATAAGTACATTATAGGTCCTTTATTAGATAGAAGCCCATGGCATCAGGCAGACGGGTTCTTACAAACACGCACATATGAGAAAAACAGGGACTGCATCAATCAGCTTATCAAAATCACTTAAAAGAAATGGGCTTCTGCTGAATGTGTGGAGTGCAATAAAACATCAGGGCAACACTGGACGTATATTAACTGGCACAGAAAGATTATGACATGTCCATTACTGAGCTTCCTCTTCCTGCTGGCTGCAGAGAGGTCCGGATTCCTGCATAATGTGCTCCTCAACCTTCCCCTTCCCCCCCAATTTATTTTATTACCCTTGTTATGAGCAGGCACACTATAAAATGACATTAGAGGCAGACTAGACACATGAGAGATGCTGAGTCTGCCCTGAACATCAAATGTACTTCATAAGGGCTATGTAAATAGTCTGCTAATCTAGTGCGATCTGAGAACGCCGAAGAAATGAAAAGTGGGTGAAAGCTGTGCGCAAGCACTTCTCTCCCGTGCGTCCCCCTCCCTCAGCACCTTCCTTTTCCAGCACCACTGTGCCTTCAAGGGGCCAGTCCTGCCATGCCACTGGCTCTGGGTGCTGGGTTTGCCTTGGTTGGGCCCACAGTTAGTTCCTGAGTGAGTATTATCAGACATGATGGCAACCTCTAGTGTGGGCAAGTGAAGATTTTCCTCATGAGCCATGGGGTCCCACTGTGTTAAAACTCTGTGATGTCGCGTGGTGCAGAGAGCCAGGAAGGGGATGAAGCAGCAGCTCAGGCTCTTAGCTCTGTCTCCTCACCCTGGTTTTACCTGGAGGTACCAGGTCTTCATGTATGAATAATACAGACTTTAAAAGACCACTTAGTAGCTTTAGCCATTTATGCAGGTATTGAAATGGAAAGCTGTTTGCCCCTCTGAGGCTGAATGGGCTGTGCCAATAAGGATATAGGGACACAGCTCCAGAGGGCTTTGGACAGCAGACACACACGTGCTGTGCCAGATAGATGAGATACCAGAGGGGGAGTGTGTATATGCATGTGTGTGTATATATATATATATGGCACCAGAAGACTGTTTTTAAAACTACTTTTTGGCCCCAGCAGCTATGCTTAAAATCAAATGAGAGATGAAGGAATTTTTCAACCCAAACCATAAGAGACCCCGAGGGGGTACACAGGATTATGGACACTTATAACTAATGCAAAATAAACAAGGCAAAATTATATGTAATTACTCCTAAAGTCATTTGCTTGTTTCAGTAATTGACCTGTGCATTCTTTAATCTTTAATGCTCCTTTAAAATTCAGCCTCAGGGACTCATAACATTTATTGACGTTTGTCATGGTTAAGGCTCTGGAGGAACTGGGCTTTATTAGAAGTCTTCAAAGAAATATCAATTTAGGGATAAGCAGCATTAATATTTTGTATACAACATCATCTGCTTAGAAAGTTTTACTAGATTTTTTTACATCTTATGAAAAGCAAGTGATGGCAAAAAAGGGCAGTGATGGGAGTGGCTCAGAAAAGAACCTGCTGCTGCTACTTTAATTAATTTTATTAATAAAAATATGAGGTTATGTTTAAAAAAGTTAAATAAATAAATAAATAAAAAGGTTGTTGCGGGAGGCGCTGACATATCTGTTCATAGTGGCAAGAGTTTTGCTCCAGGCTGGGTGGAGAGGGCACCAATAGTGCAATCGAAAGAACTCTTCTCTCTGCCACAGACTTGCTGCGTGACCTTGTCACACATAGCCAGCCCATGCTCGCGTTTTCCTCCTGCAGAAATGCTGTCTTCCTCTCCCTGACAGTAGGGGTGAAGTTCATAAACCAGCTTCAAATGCTATGGATCCTCCAGCTCAGAAGCACTGCCGGTGTCTGAGTGCACAGCAGAGTTGGTGAGATTTTGTTGTTGTTGTTTTCCACTCAAGTTTTTCTGTTGGAAAACTTTGCAAAAACCCAACCAACTGAGGAGCACAAGTGACATGCAGCCTGGCTGTTCGAACGGCTGTTGCCCTCTTAGAAGCCTGTTCCACCATTCATAACCTGGAGAGGTTTATTAAAAGGTTGGACTAGATGATCCATGAGGTCACTTCCAACCTGGGATTCTATGATTCTGTGTTGGGAGAGACATTCCTTGAATATGAGAAGCTGGGAGGATGATGTATGTAGGTCTGAAACTTTGTGGCATTGCTCATTACACGGATACTGTCCTTCCCCAGGCATTGGAGACATACTTTGTCAAATAATGGCTTAGGAGAAGCAGCCAATTCATCCCTAAGACCTTGTACAGTACTGCCCATGTGAGCTGGCACTCACTTTGGTGCCGAGTGCTCACATGGATTAACGGTGCGCCTGCAGCTCATCATAGTGTACTCTCTACTGGGAGAGGCTGAGTTGTACTGGAAAGTCTAGTGGTGAGAGGTATCTTCTATTTTGTCCTCACAGTGGGATCCAAGGTAACTTTAAGATGAAGAGGTGGGGGTTTCACAGCTGTGAGCCAGCTCTCATGGTCCGAACTGCGTTGATTTCTATCTTGTTAGTTAACACAGGTAACTATAGGAAGGTGAGAAGTCAGGGTGCTTGTGGGAATCTTACTCAGATCAGTCTTTGTGAAGCATTGCTGTGTCAGCTTTGCTGGTCGGTACAGCTGAACTGGCCCAGGTGAGACCTGTAAAGCCTCTCTCTTGTCCCAGCACCAAGACTGGGAGCCTTATTTCTATTGCAGGATGAGGTGTCACATCAGTGCTGGGCTGTTCAAGAGAACAGCGAAGGGAAGGAGGAGGTGGCAGATATGTAGTGTCTGGGTTTTACTGTAAGAGCAAATACTGCTTGCTGGAAGTTCTGTATTCAGAAAGAGATTCTTCTGAGCCTGTCCTTTCGCTGTCTTGGTCCTTGGTACTCTGCTAGAGAGGAAGTTGCACCACTTGTCTTCTTTTGACCGCCTCTTCTTTTTCCTGCAGTGCGAGGGATCTAGTGTGGAGATGAATTAGCAGTTTGCCAGGTTCTTAGCAGCAGCTGCCCTTTGCACTTCTTTGGCTGCACAAGGAAGACATGGGATCCTTTCCCAGCAGCCACTTGGACTGTTCCCCTTACAAGCATGTGCTGCCTTCTGCCCGGGGTTCCTATGGATGCTCCTCAAAAGTCTGTGCTCTTGCAGTTGTCTGTATTCAGATGCCAGCTATGTGGGTACACTGATATTGCACCTTCTTAAGGCTTCCCCATTAGGCAAAGGCTCTTAAAAGGTATCTTTGTCATCCACTGGTGGGTTGAGCTTTTCTCCAGCTTTTGCACAAAAGACCATTTTCCCTTTTCCTTCCTAGGCTGAGTCGGGCCACTCTCAGTATTTTGAGCTTGTTGATTTGCCGCCTTCTCTTCCTTGGTCCTTGGGTTGGTTCACTATTAAACCCGAGAAATTGCTGTTGGCCCAGTTGGATGCCCCTCATACTGAAAATAGGGCTCAGCAAAGGGTGTTTCTGAGGAACTTGTCCTACTTCTCTTTCAAGGGAAAAGAAACCAAGTACTTTTGTTAAAGAGATGAGTGCTCCAACAATTGGTCTATCTGTGGTGTTGTTAGAGTAATGAATTTGTGTTTAAACAGGGGGCAGATTGGGAACCCTTGTGACTGAGTAGTCATTTTCAGAAATATTCAGGTTGCTGCCAGCAAGGCTCCTCGTGCGTGTAAGGTTTGGGGACATCAGCAGTGTTCTTAGGGAGCTTAAATGTGGTCTTTCTCTAGCTATCCACACCTCTCCACCTGGTGTACCAGCAGATAAGCTGCTATCAGCTGATGGTTTTGAAGTGAGGTGTTCTTTTTGGCTCTAATGGAGATAGCTTTCCCCTGCCTGTGCCTCAGCGATGCCATCGCTGCGCCAGAGCAAGGTTTCCAGCAGAGTGGCAGAGTTGAGCTGCCTCTCACATTAAACACCAGAGATTTCATTAAATGGCAGAGGAGGGAGCTTGTGTAGAGGGGAGGTTCACCCCAGAGACATTACAGATTGTCTCATGCTATTTAAGTGGGCTAAAATTAGAGGGAAAGAATCTGCAGCTAATTGGACTTGTGCATTAATCATAGTCTGCTGCTGGAGTACTTCACCCATTAGAATGTGTTAATTTGGTAATTACAAGGTGGGGGGGAGGTCTCTCTTTGTAATCCAAAGCCCTTCTTCATGCTTATTGCACATATCAGAAACAGGTACAGGGAGAGGTTGGAGGCAGGATTACAGTGAGGGGAGCGAGCTGCCTATTACCACCTCCTACCACACGTGAACACGCAGTCTCCCCAGCTCCAGACACCTATAATTAAACTGGGTTAGATATTGGGAGCAGGAGGTCTTACATTTTCAGTTAACAGGTAATTAATTGTATCTCAGTTTCTATTGTAACTTCACCCCCCTCTCTTGTTATGAGAAATAATACAAACATCCTGTGCTTGAGAAAGGAGGAGTTTCTCCTTGTGTTGGGGAGTTCATAGTGGACCCTGGAGAACTGCTCCTGTCCCTGTCCCCATTGCAGAAGGTCTCGATTTGCAGGCATTGATCCTGTAGCTGAGATGAAATAAGTAATTTCCTTCTCTATGCCATTCAGTGCTGTAAACGGCTGTCTTGCTTCTGCCAGCCACCCTCCTGGCAGGTTTTGCTAGATTCAGAGGTGCTTCATAAACCAGGGCAGATGGGAAAATAGAGAAGAGAATTAACAAGATGGGAAACAGGCAGAAAACTCAGACTGAAAGTGTAAGAGATTAAATACTGAGACAGCCAGCACAAAATATGGATTTTCAGAGGGGTGTAAAGGACTAATGAGTAAAAACACTGAGATGTATGTGCTCTAATGAGAAACAAATCAGACTGGCGCCTGCAAAGCAACACTGCCTCCAGTGCCTTTATTTCAGCAGGAGGCTCCATTCCCAGCTCTCCCCTTAGAGATGCTCATTGAGGAAAAAGCCCCTTCGCATGAGATCTGGGGTTTTTCCCCTCTCCTTGTATATTTGCTGGTTTACCTGCAGGAGTCACAACCTTTCAGGGTGCACAATGTCCACACCACCTTGAACCTGGGCGGGTTAATGTTTGCTGGAAGGACCCTGCCTTGCCGACAGAGCCATGTACAAACTCCATTGCCCTTCCCAGTCTATTTCCTTGCAATTGCAGCTGCTCAGTAATCTTTGCAGAGGTCGCACCCGCTCGCTATGAGTGACTTCAGCCGTGATGTATTTGCGGGCAGTTCTGGCAGTCACAGGCAGCCCTCGCAAACACTGACCTGAAATACTGACCTCCGCAAACCACATCATTTTCCACTTGGGCACCTCCAGATTGGTTCTCTGGATCTGCAGGACCTGAAGGCTAGTTTTGACTCCATTGCAATAATTTGCTGGCTCATTAGCACAAACTCCTTAAAGGGGTATCTTTAATGGTAGTAAGCCTAAAAATCTGACCTATATCCTCCTCCGCTGTTATATGTCCTTGCAAAATCCGCACCGTTAATCAGTGTACGCTCTCATCCCTCCATACACCCCAAAAGATCAATAGTCTTGTGAGCAAAATAAAAAACCTGCCCTAAAATGGGTCCAAATGCTGAATCACAGCCAAATAAAAACCTCTCTGAATATATTTGATTTGTTAATGAAGCAACTGATGGTAGAGGAGCATGAAGGTGAACTCAGCCTTCTTCTGAGGTCTGCCTACTCTTTGGTGTCACAGTATGGGACCACTGAAGAGCATCTTCTCTGGTTGTGTGAAATACTTCACAATAAACCAACAGCAGGTACCAAGGGCAGGAAGTGTATAATATATTTGGGAAGTGTACAATAGATTTTGATTTTTAAACTTGTAGAGAGTCACAATAAACAATAATAAAAGCAAAAGTGGTGAAAATAGCCCAGACTTTCTAAAAAAGCAGTTTGCCTTTTCTGGAGCTCATTAAACTGACATTGGAAAGTAGAACTGTGAGAAAGATCCTTTTAGTACTATAAAGCTCGTAAGTGGGCTACAGACTGTACCCATTGGAATAAAGTGATTACCACCCCCGTTAAGTGGATAAAGACCATTCACTGACTTCTATTTTGGGATGAATAATGTGAAACCTTGTTCAACAAAATGGATGATTAAGGGATAATTTTGTTGGAACAAATTTATAACGCACAGTGACTAGGTGTGAAAGACGCTTCATCTGCGCAAGCCACTTTGCACATCCAGGCTGGGCTTCTGGACTTAATTAGCAATACCAGCATACATCCTGGTAGGAGTGGTAGGCCTTCAATTCGCTTGTTGGCAGGTGATAATCAAGTACTTTTAACTATGTGATGCTAGACTTGGTCTTTGCCAGGAGAAGTGACAGTCGGCTGTTTCAAAACTATTGTGTAAAAAGTTTCTTTCATGGTGACAGAATAAAATCACAGAATCGCTATGGTTGGAAAAGACCTTTAAGATCATTAAGTCCAGCCATTATCTAACTCCACCTAACTAATAAAACTAAAACTCAGCTAACTTCTAAGACTTTAGTTTTGCTGAAGCTGACTTTCTACCTCCCTAGAAATAGAGCTATTTCCAAAAGTAGCTCCATTCATTTATTTATTCACTGCAACCTTTTTTAATTCCTCAGAAGTCTTCAATTGGGACAAATTTTATATCAAACCAGAAAATTAAATTTTGGAATTCTGAATATTCATTTTGATTGCCTTGTGCTTTGTCATATATCTCCCATGTCTCCCTGTTTTATTTCATGACACATCAAGCTGGCAGAAGTCTGTCGCAGGTGACATTATTCTTTACAAAAGACAAAAAAAATGTTTCAATCGGTATTTAGTAGGTACCATCACTTGAAAAGGTAATAAATAGAAATAAGCATTTCTGCTATTTTGGTAGATTAATCCCAGTCACCATAGACAAGCTAATGCATTATTATAAAAAATAAGAGAATTAAATACATGTCACATAGACGTTTTGGACTATTCTTGAACAGAAGACTTTACAAAATGCTGTCTTTTAATGGGAAATTTATCAGTAATATTTTTTGGTGGTGGTTTTCCTTACGAAAACTCTCGTTTTGCTTGTTCTGTAAGGCTGGAGTCAGGCTGTGATGCAGGCGAGCTTGTGGGGTACAGCAGAGCTGATCTCCACTGTCTGTCTCAGCAGCTGGTGGCTGCTGCAGAGTTGTTTGTTAGTGTTGGGTTATGGAGTTTTGTTGATGTACCAGAACTGATTATTTTTAGCAAAAAGGATGCTGCAATCCCACGGATGAGGTTACGCTGTGGGTTGTACTCTGAACTGTTACAAACTCAGCTCTGTGGGCTTTAGCTTTGGTGTTTCCTCAGGTCAGTTCCTGACCCCAGCTCGGCTGGTCAGAGGCGCAGGAGCCATGTGGGCCGTGCTCGCTGCTTCTGTCTTGAGCAAACAAATCTGTAGTGCCTCGTGGCCTGGGGGCTGTGCATCCAGCTCCATCCAGCCTTCTACCTAATGGAGGTGGTCTGGTTGTATGGGCTGTTTGCTGTGATTTTACAGACAACCAGTGGCCCATGAACCATGGGTTAGGAAACTCTTCTGTCATGTCTTGGACTTGGTCGTATTGTACTAGCCCCGTGTGAAGGTGGCATTTTTGCCATTGGCAACAAGTGGACAACTCCGTCAGGGTGGGTGTTAGGGAAGCTGCATCCTTGACGGAGCTCTGTCAGCACCCTCATCCTCATTCTCATTTGCTCTTGCAGTTTGCCTTGTTGGCCCAGTCATTGCCCTGGTAGCCCAAGTCCTACTGCGCAGGGAGGGGATAGTCCACATGGATGAAATGGGATGGCAGCACTGGGGCAGATCTCGTTGCATAGACATCCATCAGCTCGGCTCCTCACTCCAGCAGTGGAGACCCTGGATGACTCCAGTTCTTTCTACATTCCTCTTATTGCAAGACATCGGGGCTGGTTTTGAGACTTGTTTCCTTTCCCCATGTGCCCTGGCACGGGCAAGGGGCAGGCAGTTAATATATTCCTGAGAAATATTTGGTGTTTTCAGTTGCTGAGATGTCAAAGATTTGACCTAATGCAAACAAAATGTGTTTTTTTCACATTGGTATCAGCAAATTCTCAGCACAGAGACTTAATGTAAGTGTCCTGGGTTGAGCTTACAGCAATACTAGGATTCTGGCTGCATTAAAAAAGAAAGCTCACCATGACACTAAGAAATGGTCATAACTGCTCATGAAGTGTTTTATGTGAATGTTTGGGTTGAGTATTTAAATTCCATATTAAAAAATGCGTTTCAGCACATTTTTGGTAAGGGCACAGAGCTGAGTGCCGCATTTGGATGCAGGTGCATTTTGGTGTGTGTTTGGAAGTGTTTTGGAGTGAGCTATTGGTACCTTTAGAGAAATGGCATTGGAAACCTGTTGTGTTTTCAGCATTTTATGCAAACACATTGTCTTGCATAGAACAGCACGTCAGGGAGGATAAATCATCAGGAAGCCAGTTCGTGGCTTCTTACCTCTAATGCATCCTGATGCCAGGCAATTAGTCTGGGCCATTTGCATTTCTGAAAGCTTTCTCTGTGAGGCCATTGAGGTTTAGCTGGTGAGTTGGTTTTTTAGCTACTTGGCTCTGGTTAATATACTCAGGAGGCAACAGAAGGACCACAGAATGGTTTGGGTTGGAAGGGACCTTTCAAGGTCACCTAGTCCAACCTCCCTGCAGTGATCAGGGACATCTGCAACCAGAGCAGGTTGCTCAGAGCCCTGGCCAACCTCACCTGGAATAGTTCCAGGGATGGGGCATTGACCACCTCTCTGGGCAGCCTGGGCCAGGGGCTCACCACCCTCAAGGTAGAAAGTGTCGTCTTTGTCTCCAGTCTAAATCTCCCTCTTTTAGTTTAAAACCATTGCCCCTTGTCCTGTCACAACAGGCCCTGCTAAAAAGTCTGTCCCCATCTTTCTGACAGCCCCTTTAAATGTGGAAAGGCAGCAGTAAGTTCTCCCCAGAGCCTTCTCTTCTCCAGGCTGAACAACCCCAATGCTCTCAGCCTGGTCTCCCAGCAGAGGGGTCCCAGCCCCCTGAGCATCTTCATAGTCCTCCCCTGGACCTGCTCCAACAGGTTCATGTCTTGTGCTGAGGACTCCATATTTGGATGTGAAATTGGACTGGATTTGAAGCCTATTATGAAGGCTGTGGTCTGTAGTTTTCTGGTAGTGGATCAGGTCATTCCCACATAAGCATCCTTTAGGGAGCAGGTAGATATTGGACTAGATCTTTGGCAAGTGTGGAGCACAGTCCTCTGCTGGTTTACCCTACTTGGTCTATCTTCCCCATTTTTTGGGTAGCTGAAATGAAGCAGAAAGACATTAGTGCTGCAGCAGGGAGTGCTGGTGCTGGAAACGTGCCGCCGAATCCCAGTTCTTCTTTCTTTCCTTTAATTGTGTCCTTCGAAAGCAGAGTCCTCTAGTGCTAAGAGAAGATGATGGCAAACTGCCTTGTTAACCTATTTTAAGTAAATCTGTATTGAGTTTCCTGCTGTGCCTAAGAGCTGGAAGTCCCAGGGGAATTTTATATTTTATTCCTGCACTAGCTTTCTCTGGACTTTAATTCCCCACTTCCTTTTTCTTCTACCCCAAAAGAAATGCAAATTTAATTTCACAGGAAATAAGGATATACTTGAATAAGACAGAATTTTTTTTTTTTCCTCCAATATCTCAGTGTCTCCCACTGGTTAGTAACTAATTTTGAGGGATCTAACATTTTGCCTTTCTTAAAACAAATTCTTTGCATACGGCAGCCTCCCACAGGCTCCTTTAGCACAGAAAGGCAAAGCATTTTAGCAGGGAAAAGAACTTTGTAGAGAAGAAAAGAGCAGCGCAGGCTATCTGTATGGTATTAGTAGGAGATGTGGGAAAAGATATTGCTGATTTTTATTAATAATTAATTTAATTTTCTGTAGCCCTCTTATAAAAGTTCCTCAACAAATTTGCAGAGTGTATAATATATGTATCGCTGAATTGTAGCTATTTCTG
The DNA here is from genome assembly GCA_033439905.1 of Ceryle rudis. Taxonomy (NCBI): domain Eukaryota; kingdom Metazoa; phylum Chordata; class Aves; order Coraciiformes; family Cerylidae; genus Ceryle; species Ceryle rudis. The sequence goes on from JAAGNO010007982.1 coordinate 42,470, forward strand.
GAGTATTTCATCTCTTCCACTGTAGACACGGGGATGGTGTTTAATAGTTCAGGTCAGTAAGTCTGTGAAAGCCTCCACTAAAATAATACTCTCGAAATAATAATATTGGATATGGAGAATATTGTTAAAGGCTTTTTTTTGCTTTTCTTCTTCATTATGATTTCCTACTTTCTTTCTGTTGTCGTGTGACATGGGTTGTTGCAATAACCATTGGACCTGCTGGGAAAGTTGAGTGCATATCTAACTTGTTCTAAAGGGGACTTAGCATGAGAATGTAAAGAACGCAATAGAGCCACGGTCTGCTAAAAAGTGTCCTTGTCCATATGGCCTTACCAAATAAAAGTATCCACATAGATCATTACAGGGGATTTTTATTACTTATCACCAAATTGCGCCATGAGCACCGGCAATGAAATAACATTAATTACAAATAAATGTAGGAAAAAAACTTTTGCGCTGTTCACTGGCCTCGATTTTATGTTTTATCTGAAATATCTGACCTGGAAGAACACAAGCCTCCTTGCCAGCACCCTGGCTCATGTTAGAGCTTGCTAATGACCAGCTTGGGTGTCTGAACTCTGCTTTTGAGCCCAGCTTAGTCTGGCCCTGATCGGCCAAGCCCCAGGCTGCCACTCAGGCCCATCCCTACCCTTAGGCTTGTGTTTAATTGCTTTATTAATTCAGGACCTGAATTATCACCGTGTTTGTAGAGATGCTTTTTTACTTTTTTACCTTTTTCTCACTAAACCTTCAAACTGGCTTATCCCAGGGGATCTGGCAAAGCTCTCTGCCAGTGCCGTGGCTGGCAGAAAGGTCCAGGCAGCGAGGCACGGCTGGGAAATAAAGTCTAATACGCCAGAGCAGCAGCCCAGGGTGATGGGAGTGTGGCTAGGCAACAGCATGAGGAGCGGAGGAATGATCTCTCTTTGTCAGACAGCCGAGCTGTTAGAGGTTATGAGATTCTTTTATTGCACTAATTTGCAGTGCAATGTGCTGACATTCTCTCCCTGTTGCACAGAGAATATATAAATTATGCCTGCAGGACGATTAACTGTTTGTCCAGGCTAATTGTCAGTATTAAATCTTGCTCAGTCACAGTTTTAAAGCTTAATTTAAACTCTCTATCTTTAAGGAATCTGCACTCCCACTCCCCCTCCCACCACGGGGAAAAAAATAATAAAGATTTAATGGTTTAAGTCAGTTCCCTTTGTAAGAGCTAAAGTTATAATTGGGTGTGTGGATAGTGGAAGCATCTGAACATGATGAGCCTGTGGAGTTTTCCTTTTGCTTTGGCCGATAATGTTCATTTCAAATCCCATTGTCTTTGCTACCCTGTATTAATTTCTGAATTATGTATTATTGTTCTGAGACCCTGGAGCCACAGCTATTCCCCACATCTATTACTGCATAAATCTTTGCTGTGTGCTTAAAACAGCAGTGATTCATCCTGAAAGATGGAGAGGAACACAAGTGCTAATGTAAAATCCCCCTCCCCGTGAAATGGGCAAGAATCAGATGTGCAAGACCTTGTAAGGCAGCTGGGGAGCAGAGGGCGGGTGGACCCAGCAGCTGAGAGCTGCAGCAACAGGCAGGAGAGACGGAGAGAGCCCACCATGGGTTTCCACACTGCATCTTCACATGCTGTGGGTTGTGAGCTTCTGCTGCAGTGGAGATGATTCTGGCTGTGCTGACGATGCTCTGGGCTGGTTAAAGTGCTGCTCTTGTGGCCAAGCCTGCGCTGAGGGACAGCCCTCTGCGTGAAAACTGTCTTTGTGGTATCACTGAAGATGAAGATCACTAGTCACACTGACATAGACTTTCTATTTTCAATTACTTGTGGTTTCTTCTGTTATTATTGTTAATTTATTCCCCTGTAAAGAGAGACAGATGTATGCAGTTGGCCTATCTCCTAAAATTTGTATAACAGCACTGTGAAGTGTCTCTTTCTCATCTCTGCTTGTCCCTAGACTTGGTTTTCTGAAGCTCTTTGCCAGTGGCGTGGATTTAGCTGATGGTTGCCCTGTCCTTGTTGGGGCCAGAAGTTAGCCGTCAGTAACTCAAGCACGCCTTGGTACCCTAATTAGCTGCTTGCAGTGCATTTCCAGCAAACAAAAGGGCAGCATCACACCTTGGCTTTAAAGTGTACCTAATGATGTTTTTCTGTGCCTTGGTTCAGCTTGCTATCATCAACTTCATCCACCAAGGATGCAATAATGACCACACAGCTCTGGGACACCACCCCCCACTGGGGAGACGTGGCTCAGAGTTGCCCTGTCATGACATGTGTCACCTTGATACCTGGCTTGGTGAGCTGCATTGAGGATATGCTGCTCTGCCCTGGCTTGTGCCGGGGTGAAGAACAATGCACCAGCAGATGTCAGAGAGATGTTAGTTCATGCTGCGGTTTGTGTAGGACACATCGCGCCTTTGGAGAACTGAGGGGCTTAAGGCTTGAGCCCGTCTGGGCTTTACTTGACCTCTTGCAAGACTTTATCAGGACTTTGCTTTCTAGAGAAGTACAGGAGTGAAAGCACTCCCTGTGCTGTTGATCTATGCTGAAGGGTTTGTTAATGTGACACAGGCCAAAACCAAGCATGTTCTTGCTGGGTGAATGGGATCAAGCACTTTTTGACCTGGGGCAGGCTGTAATTGAAAAGAAGGGGTCTGTGGGTAGAAATGAGCCCAGTGACCTAACCAGCCTGGTCCTCTGCTCCTGGAAAATCACAGCAGTGATCACCAAGAGGATGAGGCACTTGTCCCTCTCAGCCTGTGCATCACAGCCTGCTTTTTATTTAGGAGAAATATTAGTAGCAGAGGATAAGGGTTGATCCAGCGGTCCGTTTGGAGGTTGTTGCCTTGCACAGCTCATGGCCCAGTGTTGCGCTGCGTGATGGGGATGAGAGGAGGGAAGAACCAAGCGTGTCACCTGCACCCATCTCCTCCCAGGGCTGCGGTGAGGGAGCAGGTTTGGGGTGTCCCCTCAGGTGTGGTCTGGGGGTCCTTGGGGGCTTTCACTGGTAAAGGTGAGCAGGAGAAAACAGACACCTGGGAGCCGAGGAGATGCTCCTTGCTAATCCTGCTCCTTTTGACACCTCGTGGAGAAACAAAAGGGCTTGTGCTGTTCTCTTGCTCTATTAGAGCTGCCTTTAATAGTGACAGCTTTTCTCACTTCTTTTCTGAAATCTGCAAAATTAGGGTGAGGGGAAGGAGCGGGGAGGAGGAGAGCACAGCTTGGTCTGGAAGAGAAATGCCTGAGAAAAAACCAGAAGCCTACAAGTAGGAGAGGAGAAATTAGCAGATGAGAAAGCACAAGGGTTGATAATTAGCCAGCTCGGCTGCGCAATGGCAAAGTATTGACGGTGTGACAAGAGAACAGGAAACCTTGGCCTAGTTTGCCGAGGGAGAGAAGGAAGGAGGCTTTGCGGAGATGTGTGCAGTGCAGCTGGTCTCTCCTCTCTGCCACTGCTCCAGGACCCGGCAGAGCTTTGGAGTGGCGGAGACAGGACAGCTTGCTGCCTGTCCCCAGGGGCTAGCAGGACCTGGGCTGGAGGATTTGTGGGTTTTGGCGGCTGGGATATTACTGTTATTATCACTATTATTATTAATAATAGTTTACTACATCTGTAACATTAGAGCAGCCATCTCAGGCCCCATTTGCTTCTGTGGTGTGTGCACATTTCCTGCTTCCAGATCTGACACCCCCATGTACAAATATTTAGATGCCCAAGGGATTATTTTGGGCAAACCGCCTCTGTTACTCCAAATGGGAGGCAGGCACATGTTTTGCATGTGAATTTGAGTGGCCCCATTGTAAATTTTACTGTTTCTGTTAAACCAGCAGAATGGGAAGCCCCATACTGGGAGAGGCTCTGGGGTCTGAGTCTATGTAGGATAAATCTGCATCTGCCAAGAGCAGGACCAAGGCTCCTCCTAAAGAGCAGATCTTGACAATAAAAGGTTTCTGCCTAATCCCAGCACCTAGTAGCTCATTTATGCCCTCAAACAGATTTTTCTTATTTATCCCAGTAATCATCAGAGCAAATATTTCTGCTCTCCGTCAGAAGTTTCTCATCCCTATTTTGTGACTCAAATTTTATGTCAGCCAGATCTGACTGTTCAGGTGTAAAAATCTAAGATGGGGCAGCAGTAACGGCAGGGCTTCGGTTTCGCCTGAAATCCCTGATTGCCTCTGCAGGTTTGTGTAACCAGAGAGGGTAAATACAGGGAAGGCAATCCCAGGCTCCTGCTGGTTTGTTATTTCAGGGACCTTTCCCATCAGCTCTCGTATCTGTCTTCCCTCTGATAGGGGAGAGGACAAGTTAGGGTACAGCTCTGGCTGTAATATATTTGTAAGCAGGCAGCAACGTGAAGTCCTTGAAACCGTGAAAACAACATAGGGGGAGGAAAAAAAAACCACCTCTCCTAGGAGAAGAACAAAGGCGAGGGGCTGAAATACCTGGGCTCCGCAGCCCATGCTGGAGGAGAGCGCACAGGGGGAGGGCTGCTGGGGTTAGGCAGGGAAGATGCTGTCTTTAGCATATGCTCTGCATATTTTACTGCCAGAGAAGATGTGGCGATGATTTAATATGCAAAGGTAGATATGGCATTGATATGCATCCACACTGCATAACATGTGCATACATATTTCAAAGGTGGTACAAGAAAGTGCATCGCTGAAGGCAAGCATTTATCAGGCTTGCGGTCAGACGTTTGAGACTTTCACAGCCTGAGGAGATCCTGCAGGAGGAGAAACAACATGTCTTGACTATCATCATTATTATTATTATTAGTGTTTTAAATACAAAATTGTCAAAATGCTGGAGAGCAGGAGGAACATTGAGTGCTTTAGACAAGCTGAATGATGTGATGGAGAAGCAGCTGTGCGGGTAAACAAAGGCTGCAGAGGGCAACACGGCGAGATTGAGTGAGGTACCCAAAAAAGGAAATTATTCACCTGCGGCCCGTGCTTTCCTCCTCTTAGTGAATTTGTGCTCAAGCCGCAGTAAATGAGACAAGTCTTACTGAGAGCTTTGCAGCTGGGGTGGCTTTTGTGTTTAGTTTTGTTCTGGGAACAGAGCTCAGCTGCACAGGAAGAGGGAGGTTTGACACACACAGATGCGACAAGTGAAGGGGGACACTGCCCTGCCACCCACCCTGCTCACCTGGGGCTGCCTGCCTCTCTTCCTCTGTTAGTTGCTTATATTTGCTCACTCCTGGGGGCCAAGCAGGCAGTGGGGACCGTCTGGGTGTCAGGCCACCTGGGACCAACACCCACCAAATGCTGCACCAAGCTAAATACACAGCAGCACCTTCCTGCTGTAAGATCAAACCAAGAAACCCCTGGTTGCTAGAAATGCATCGAATGTCACACTGCTGTGTGCCCTGGGTGCTGCTGTTGTCCCATCCCCCCTGCCTGGTGCAGGTCCCAGGGCAGCAGCAGGCACAGGCAGGGAGCCCTCAGGGCAGCGGGAGCATGGCAGTGGGGCACAGTGCAGGGTGCTGTGCAGATGAAAGCACAGAGAGTTTGTGTTTGTTTTGCTTAGTGACAGCTCTAGATTTTAATGTTTGATCACAGCAGGCAGGGAGGTCCTGCAGGGATTTCAAAAGATACGCTGTGCCCATGCACTGACATGCATTTTCTTTACGTTAAATGAGTGCATCTCGCCTGCCTCACTGGAAAAAACTAGTTTGGTCTTAATGCAAATCTGGCTTAGTGAGAGCATGAGACACATATTGCTGCTGATAGGAATCTGTCTTGTTCTACTGCATCTCTAATGACTACAGACACACTTGCGCTCCTGTGCTAGCCCGGGTGTTCAGGGCCCTGTGGTCCCCACTGTGGGATGTAGGTGACACCTGCCCTCTGCCAGACCAGGGCTCCTGCAAGCTGTTCTGCCAGTGCAGCGTGGTCCTGCCCGGCAGCCCCGCCTGCTAGTCCCTTTTTGGGAGATTGTATGCCGTTTTAGCACCTTGCTGATCGTCCTGCTCTGCCAGGCTCCTGTACCCAGTGCGGGTTTGCACTTGTCATTTCTGATGCCCTTAGGTTCTTTGGGAGTAGGAGTGGTCTGAGATGGAGTCATTGAGCTGTTCGTTGGGGCACATTGGAGGTTATGAAGCAGTGATGGGGTGGCTCAGCCTGCCTGCCACAGCTGGCACAGTCCTTGGTCTGAGCCCTGTGCCCCCACTTGTGCAGAGCAGCCCAGACCCCATGGGGATGGGCTCATCTACTGAAGAAAAACCAGCTTGGTTGCTTCTTGGGGCACGTTTTACAGTTTGCCTGTTGTGAATTCAGGCTTCTGCCTCCTCTCTGCATCTTAAAACTGCAGGGGGGGGACTGGGCGGGCAGGGTGCTGATGGCAGCTGGGGGGGACTGGGCTTTTCCCACCAACACAACAGGCTCTGGGATCCGGAGACCTTATACCAGCCCTGGGGCGCAGGGGGGTTGGTTTGGATTTATCTTCCT
>JAAGNO010007983.1:1698-15408 GCA_033439905.1 Ceryle rudis
CCCCTTCCCTTCCCTTCCCTTCCCTTCCCTGTTTGAGGCTCTGCTGGCCACCCCCCTCCCCCACCCCCTCTCCTGGGACGGGTTCCCCCCTCCCTGTCCTGTTTCAGGGCTCCTGCAGAGCAGTGACTGTGGAGGGGACAAGGACTCATCAGCTGCAAACTTCAAGGGGGAGCTGGAAGCAGCCCCTCCGCTGGGAAAAACTAGATCAGAAGATCAGAAAACTGTCTCAACCACAGGACACTGCAGAAGTGGGGACCTCCCCGTCAGACCCAGCCACCCCACACCTGCAGGGCCCAGGGATGAGTGCTGGCAGGGGAGGGAATGGCAGTGGGAAGGGGAAAGGGCTGGTGCTCACAGCTCCCACCACACCTGTCCCAGTGCCTGGGACCGGGGTCCCACAGAGGTTGCAGCTGCAGCATGGTACCGGGACCCTCTTACTCTTCCTTTCCATTGGCATTTGTCTGTCTGGTTCTGAAAAGTGGCAGGTCAGAGTCCAACAGCTCCTGCCAGTCGCAGTTAAACTGTTTCTTTTCCCCCACAATCAGATGTTGCCATCTTTAATATCATTTGAAAGTCTGTCAAACCGTGTGTATTCTTGTGAAACCTCTATACAGAAGGAGACAAAAGGAATCAGAGATGCTGTTAAAATGAAAGCCCTACTTTACATTTCAAATACTTTAACAGATTTTTCTCTCTTTTTTTTCTTGGATCTTTAATAAAAGCTTTTAAAATACTTTTATTTTAAATAGTGATTGCTTGCCAAGGGATGTGTCTATGAGGATGTGAAGAAGACATTGAAGTCAGAGGTTGCCCTGAACTAGGCTCGACTTTCTGTGCCAGTGCTCAGCTATTCCAGCGGAGCGGCTGCTGGTGTTCCTGGGGGAGGCAGGATGGGGCCGGGAGAGCCTAGGCACCGGCTGCAGCATTTGCCTAATAGGCGCCTCAGAAATGCAGCCAGGGAGCTGTGCCTCTTCCCCGAGCAGCAGCTGTTCCTCTCCAGTAGGTATGGAAATCCCAGCACATTCACAAGGGCACCAGGTTTCTGTCAGGCTCCAGAGGCTGCACGCTGCCATGGAGGCAGGGAGAGCCCAGGGTAGACTCTGGTGCATCATGATAGGAGCAGCATCGGGTGAAATAGCTGCTCTTGGGCACTTGCTTGTGTTACAGGGCAATACTTATTTTTATAACAATCTGTATAATGCCATGAATATTATTAAGATGTTCTACTAGCCAGTAAAAGCGCACCTTCCTGGGAAGAGCATGCAGAGACTTAAGTACAAGAAATACATTTGATGTTCTTGCTGGGGCGAGTGGTGTTGATTCTGCGCAGAGATTCAGACCTGAGCACAGCTTTGCCCCAGTCCGTGCTGTCTGCTGCTGCCTGAGGGCCACCCCTCGTGTGTGAGGGGCACTCACACTGAGTCCCACTGCCATCACTTGACTCCCAGCATGGTGGCCACTCACCGCTGTGGGGCTGCCCCGTAGCTGTCCCCTGCAGACTGCAGGCTGGAGACAGATGCTCCTGGCCCCTCCACCCATTAATCTGTCTGGCAGTGGTGAGGGGGCACCTCCTTCACAAGGAGGAATATGAAATCCCTGGTGAAAGGAGGACTGCAGAGCTGCCCATGGGCCTCTCCTTGGCTCAACGCTGGCCAGGCAGGCCGGGGGAGCCGCTCGCTGGCTGTCGCGTCGGACGGCTTTACCCATATTTCAGCGCCTGGGGAGGGCAGGTTATTTCCAAGATACTTGGCATGGTTGCAAAATTTAGTGGAAAAGCTAAAACAAACAGACTGTGCAGTGTCACATTTTGTTAGTGCTATGTGGAGAAGGGTTGTCAAACCCGCAAACAAGACACGGGAGCTGCCTGGAATCAACACAAACACTGACGTCTGTCTGCGCTGAAAGGGCTCTGCTGTGAGTGGACGCTGAGGCAGGGGCTGGGACACCTTCGCTCACTGCCAAACTTAGTGCTAAAGTCTGGAGCGCTAACCAAAGCGATGGAACTGTGCTTATTTAAATTGCTGGGATAAATTAACTTTTAAAGCCACACTGAAAAAGTCTTAAAAGTCTGTGCTGCGAAGCAGCATGAATATTCAGGCACATGCATTCATTGAATTAGTTTGTTGCAAACATATTTGGAGGCAGCTGTTCATTTAATAATCAGGGATAATCACAGAAATAGACGACCAGTTACTCCATCTAAATTGCATGGTTAAAATTATAATTTTATAACTCTATCTCAGCAATTAGATTTAATAGCTATGAAAATCCAGCAAAACCCAGTTGAGGGAAAGCTGTTATTCTTTAAATGCAGGAAAGCCAAGGTCAGATTGGAGCTGCTCCGACACATAACCAGCAGCATCTCTGTGGCGATTCTGACACCACCCAAAGTCCAGAGGGACTTCTGGGCCAAGCAGTCCAGTGCTAAAACTGGCCCAGGCAGGGGTTAATTTTCTTGGCATTTCCTGTCTTCATTACAATATTTGTCCCTAGAACAGATTAATTCCTCTCATTCTTTCTGCCTTTCCAGCCTTTTGTCACAGGAATGCATTTCACAGGACTCTAATGTTTGATACTTGCTCTGAGTTATAGCCGCGCCATACACTGTAAAAGTTTGACTCTCTCAGTATTGTACATTTTGATTCTACCCCTGCAGGCTATAAACAACCCAAATTACCTCTTTCTTTAGCTTCCAAGAGGACTAATCCCCTGTCTAGTGCTTTATCAGTCAGTTGAGAAAGAGTGAGACCAACCTGCCAATCCAAACAGAATATATTGAAAAAAATCATATTACCACAATGCAGAACCTGCCGTAATTCACCGACCAGCTCAGCCGGTAAGAGCCTGATGCCGCGGCCACCTCCGTGACTGTAATGAGACCAGCAGAAGGTGCACCACCCACCCACCCATCCTTCATGCCCCAACAGCCCCTCCTAAGGCCCTGCATGGAGCAGGGAGGGGCTGTGGATGGCAGGGGTGCTGGATGACCACCAGTGAAGACCCTTTTTAACGTAATAAGCCCCATGTCGATGCTGGGTGCTGTGCTGCGGGTGGGCTCTCACAGTCCCTCTTCCTCTGGATGGTCTGTGCCAAGACCACTGTGTGTGGCAGAAGCGTGGGCTGGAGTGGGGGTGGGGATGTGCCATCTGTGAGGTGGGGGCTCCCCAAGCTACTTCCCACTTGCCACTCCATCCTGAGCAGGTCTCACTGGGCAGGTCTGGGGACTTTCCCCTGCATCTCCTCCCTGATGCCTTCAAGCACTTCTCCCACTCACAGCTGGCCCATTTCTGAACATCATCATGTGGTGCCTCCAGCTCAGCAGCACCCTCACTGCTGCTCCAACTGTTTCTACCATCTCTGCCCAGAGAAGGTGATCACCCCCAGCCCCTCAACGAGCAGGCAGAGGCTTTTCCCTAAATCACCACCACAGCACAGGTGCAGTGCTGCTGGGGCTGGGCAGGATGCAGCCTCTGCCTGGGGAGGGGGCTCTACGTGGAAAGGGAAGCCAGGATTCATCAGAGATGCTGCGGGAACAGCCATACTGGCCCCGGACATGCCCCCCAGCCCGCGGCAAGCAGCTCCTCAGCTCAGCTGGAACTCCTCTCAAGCTCCGAGGCCAGTGCAGGTTGCTCCAAGGTTTAACGCTTTATTAGAAAATGAGAGGTTAGAGCATGTTCCTGAGGAGAAGGAAATTTATTGTTGCCCTGGCCCTGCAGCAAAGCAAAACTCAAATAACCCAGGTGCGGGAGGACTATAAATCCCCCAATGGCAATCACACTGCTAAAAGGATGGTGACAGCCACAGCAAAGTTTGGCCAGTTAATATTTCTCATATCTGAGAAAACTAGCAATATTTAAAATGATACCTCTGCTGAATTATGCAGGGAAAAAGAAAGCAAGCTGTAAGCTCTTCTCAAGGCTCGGCCTCAGGAGATGCAGGTTCACAGAGGGCTTCCTCAGAGCAGCGGAGAGTCCCAGGGTCTCCTCCCCATTGCCCCCCTCCACTGCAGGACCCCTTTGCTGTCTTCGGACAGTCCTGGGCAGTGATGACTTTCTGCCCAGGCAGCCTGGTGAGAGTTGCTGCCTGGTGCTGAGTAAAGCTGACCCAGCCTGGCCTGACCATTTCATGAACAGGAGAGACAAGTGGGGAAGGAACAAGTGCTCCAGCAGGCACCAGGCAGGTGGTTAAAGCACTCGAGGGATGCGAGAAGCTGGTGTCACACCAGCGTGACTGGCACAGTGAGCACTCAGATCCATCATCGCCTGCCGCCTTTCCTGGATTGCTGTGCACTGAGTCTGCACCACCACGGCCACCTCACCCCAGGGATGGGTATGGAGAGAGGTGTGAATCTTCCCAGCTCTGGCCAGTACCTCTGCAGCAGGATGGAGAGGGTCCTTATCATCCTAAGAGCTCTATAACTTTTTTTCTATTTAAAGACTTAATTATGACAAACTTACACTTTTTTATTTTCAGGCAGTCCTTGTTTTGAAGTTGTACTTGTCCACAGATTTAAGGTCTTTGGCCCCAGGAATGGCAGGGGACACGTAGCAAAGGAAACATATCAGCTTGATAGACCCTGTAAATTTCTGGTGTATGTTTTTGTTCTGTTTTTCAGGTGAAGGGAGCAGAAGTCATCAGTTCTCCCTCCTGGCTGCCCCTGAACTGCTCACGTGTGGGCAGGATGGGCAGCATGTCTGGGACACCCTGATGGGGATAAAGGTCAGTGAAGACCCTGGGCCGCTTTGGTCTGACAGGTTTACCTTCAAAAAACATTTTTCCGTGGGCAGAAAATGCAAGCTGCCAAGGGCAGGCCAGGAGGGGACACTTGGATCTTTCTGGTCTGACCCTTGACATCACTCCCTGTTAGCCCTAGAAATGCTCTGGCACAGGGGTCGGTGTGGGCTCCTTGGCTCAGCTGCCCGCACCCCTTGCAGCCTCGCGATTCATGAGCTTTCACATCTCTGTCATTAGCCCGTTAATCCAACACCTTGCTCCAGCCTTACACCACAGTCAGGATTTATGGTTCTTACAGACCAATTTCATTATCCGGGGAGGAAAATCAGCATCTTGTTATGGATAAAATGACAATAAATGAAACGGCCATTAATTTATGATCTTGCCACACAGTGGCACTCAAACGGATTCCCATTAATGGCTTGTTATTATCACCTCCCATACAGGGCTAATAACAGTTCATGGGACAAGAAACACACCAGAGCTGGGGGAAGGTGCTGGCTGCTGGGTGTGTGGAGCCCTGGTCCTGTCCCACAGCAGCAGGGCAGGGTGACCCCCAGCCCCATCCCACAGCAGCAGGGTGACCCCTAGCCCCACTCTGTGGCCAGTGGGAACTGGGGAGAGGCTGGCTGCCCATCATGCTGGACTCAGTGGGGAGCAGCAGCCAGCCCCTGGGACGACAAGGCACCTCAGCAAGAGATGCTGACGCTGTCCCTCCTGGCAGGGTTTTTAATTCAGAGCCTTCTTTTGTGGAGGCAAAAAAACCCATGAGGCTGGGCTGGCCACATCCCCCTAGGAACAAAGGGACCAGGGGCACATTCATAGAGGGGTGGTGCTGGGTGGCGAGGAACCTCGTCCTGCTCCACTTTTCCCTTTGCCCTGCAGACAGTCCTGCGGGGCTCCCGCCTGCTAATGAGTAGCTCCATTAGGCAGCGATGTGATTTTTGATGCATGTTAAACCCACTCATGGCAAATGAATTTGTGGACTATTGCAGACTGAGGTGGGATCCATGCCCAGCTGGAGGACATGGCAGAGGGGTCCCCGCAGTCCCGTGGGAGCCTGTCCCTGCCTGGGGCTATCAGGGAGCTGGAGGGGAGCTGGAGCTGGAGCCTCACAGGCACAGCGCCGGGGAGCTGCGTTAGTGGAGACTGATCGGCTGGAGATGGAGGCTGCCACACACAAAAGGGAGAAAATAACCTACCAGCTGGGAGAGTCCAGAAGAGTGGTATAAAATGCTGATTTCTCTGTTTGCTGGTGGCTCAAAAAGCCAAGAAACATTGGCTCAACATTAAACAATTTTTCCAAAACTTCAGCAAAGCAAAAGCACCATGAAACAGGAAACAAAAGCAAACCTTTCTATGTGGTCAAAATACTTAATCTGATCCAAAATGAAGGATCTAATTTCCTTACTGAATTTGTACTTTTTAAGAACATCAACTGGCATCAGATGGAAAAGCCTCAAGCCTTCTGTTTAAAATAGTGTCCTTTTTAAAGCCAAAGAAATCGGCAAAACCAAACTCAACCTGTGAGAAGTTTCAGTGTCATAAAATTTGCTTCTTTGTCACAAAATGCTTCGTCTGAAGAACTTCTCCTGGCTGCTTCCTTATGCCTGCATGGATCCCTGGACTCAGAGCTTGCTGGAGGCTGCACCGCCCAAGCCCAGATGCGATGCTGCCAGAGCTGCATGTCTCCAGCCAGGCAGCCCATGCACCTCCAAACTCTGCACCATCTCCCATCCCACTGCCAAGAGGGGCAGTGGAGGCTGGGTGGGTTCATTACCAGGAGTGGGAGAGCCCTGTGCCCAGCGGAGCCCCATGCCTGGCAGAGCCCCATGCCTGTGCTGATGGCAGGCGGCAGCGAGCTTGGTACCACCACGCTCTGCACAGCCAGATCCACCCCTTCTGCTCCGGGTAAATTATGTCTAAAGTGTGTTTTGCTAAACATATTTTTTGCATGACAAGTAGCCGTGCTAGGAACTGGTCTTCATAAACATATTTTTACAGTAATATAACATTATAAATAAATGCTCCAGCATGTCTCCCAGTGTCACTTTTATTTACATTTTAAGTGACCTGCTATTACTGACCCTTCTGCCATAAACGCCTAATTGAGAGGAGGCCACTGAGTAAGCAGGGCCGATGTGAAAGTGCATTATGCTAAATAATGCATAAAGAGCACCGTGGTGGTTGCAGTGATATATGTAAATAGGGGATCCTTATTTTGTAACTTACAGTCGGTGTTGGTTTATGAATTTTAAAAGGGGAGAGTCTTCATTCTCTTTTGCAGCACTGAAAAGAGTTTCTCGTTCCCTGAAGTCCCATCCCCAGTAGCCAGCTTCACAGGGCTGGCTGTGAGACAGGGAAAATCTGCTCACGGATCTCTTTCTGCATTAGCACATTTTAAATCTATTTATTCCTCTGTTTTACTTGAGGCTTGGTGACAGTCCCTGGGGGTGCCACTGCAGATCCAGAGGATGGTAACTAGCACCAGGGGATGGGAGCACAGCGTCTGCATGTCAGGGTGTCAGCAGAACATCCTTCCCTGGCACCTGGCCGCAGATACCCGAGCCACAGAAACCTGAGTTTCTCTCCAGCTTGGAGCAGATGCTTCTCCCGCAGGGAAGGACCCCCGGGGGAGCCCTTCTGCAGCCCCGACAGGAGCCCTGCAGCTTCCCAGGCTCTTCCTCTGCAGACCTGCAGCCAAAGCACTTTGCACTTGCCAGGCAGAGCAGAGCACCCTGGTCCCCGAGGAGCACACCCAGACCTGTGCAGTGCTGAGACTCACTCATTACAGCTCATGTGAGAAAAGAATCTCCCCTTTATTCCACCTTTTAATTCAACATCATGTTTTCTCTTCCTTTGTTATGAATGGAATGAGTGGAGCTCCCAGACTGTGGCTTCAAGACCATTTATTATTTATTCATTCTGTTTCTACCTTGTTTTTCTGCCTCTCCTTATTTGAGAATTTTTCTAGTCCTTGATATTACTCTTGTCCCTCTCTAGTTCTCATCTATTCCTACAATACCCTCTAGAGATAGGGTAATCACTCCAAGAAAATTGACTTACATTCAATGGCAAAAAGCCTCATTAAAACCCAGTTAAGGTTTGCAAAAGTACCTTGTGTTCCTCAGAAACATTCAGCAGAACTCGTGCTTCCACCAACAGGAACCAAGGATTTCGGTACCACCCAGGCAGGGCTGAAATAGCACATGGGCTCCTCTGCTCTCTCTGCACTCGAGCACTGCTCAGGGAGCCACCCTCTGCAATGTACATGGTGATAATTTTACTGCCCCAGAGTTTAGGGTCCTTCCTACAAGCCTGGCTTCTTTACTGCAGGGCACCCTGCCCGACTTCCAGACCATCTGGGGCGGCTTCTAGCAATCCTGCCTTCTGGCCAGAAAGGCTCTGCAGACTCAGGGTAGCACTGCTGGGATACACCTGGGGTGCCTTGCGCAGGGTTCACCCTGCCCTGCCCGTGCTGTCGTGGTGGAACACAGAGGTCCCCATGTGACATGTTGCCCTGACCCACCTCCAGGAGCCAGAGCAGTTTCTGCAGACCTTTGCAGGTTGTGAGCAGCGGTCAAGCCCCCCTTCCCTGCTCATGGCTTTGTGTTTGCGGTGCCTGTGCATGCCCCATCCCCCCACAAGGTGATGTTCTGCTCCTGCTCGCCTAAATTGGTGTCACTGGCACATTTTGTAAATCGCTGCTCACTCTCCTTGCCCTTTCCAGCTCGTTAACATGTTTGTTAACAAACAGGACCGACTGCAGGGCCTTGACACCTCTGCTGCTAACATGCAGCGACAGAGACAGGGACACCGCCTTCTGCTGCAGCCAGGCTGTAGCCATCCCCGGAAGCCTTGGGGCGAGCAGACCAGGGGGAACAGGGCTTTGTGGCTGCCTCACCAGCACCAGTTAACCAGCCTGGAGGCATCAGTGGTGCGAGCGTTGCTGGTGCATTTGGCGTGGGGAAGGAGTGGTATGGAGCAACTTGTCCACAGCAGTGCAAGACATCAGTGACACCAGCGGGCATAGAGAACACATCTTTGCTCCTGGGCTTCGTGCTTTAACTGGTCAGGCCTACCTTGTGTCCAGCAAAACCCCTCTGGGCTGGCAGGCCAGCTGCCCGCAGTTCAGAGGGTGTGCTCGGCATGAAGGAGGAGAGTGTGCAGGATGATGCTGTGTGAGGCTGATGGGGAGGGAGCCAGGCTGGGCTTGGGGAGCTCTTGTTCGCTGGCACACACCCCATTTGTCTCAGCCTGGGGGAAATACAAGGGAAAAGAAGGGAGAACTGGGAAAGGGAATTTCCCCTCTGCTTTTGCTGGTTTTAATGGCACCTGAAAGTTTTCCTGGGGTTCAAGGCTCAGGTTTCTGTGAAGCACTCCCTGCAGGCATGGCAAAGAAATTGTGATGATGATCAGGATGTGCATCACTGAGATACAGCAGAAGTCTCAGAAGTGTCATTAACAGTGCAACCCCAGCGTCCAGCCTGGTCACAGGGGCTGCCCCATGCAGGGGCTGCAGCTGCTGCCCATCAGGGCTCATGGGCGGCTGCTGGGCTCAGTTTATAAAGGGGGGTGGGGGGATGGGTGTCCTGCCCAGCTGGTGCTGACCAGGGGCTGCTCCTGGCTTGCTCTGGTGGCCGGTGGTGCTGGGACTCACCTGCCAGGTAGGAGGGTGCTATTTGTGTGGGATCCTATTGGTCTCCTCCCAGTGAGGGGTGAAGGGGTCCTGCTTGCTGGGTGAGGATCAGCAGGAGAAGGGTCCTGCAAGGGCCCCTGGCTGCTCACAGCATCACAAAGCAAAGCCAAAGTTGGTAGAGCTTTAAATGGTGTGGGCCCTGCAAGTGATAAAACCCCCAGACCTGAGGGGTGCTTTGGGGAGAATAAATTATGCTTGTGTAGTATTGCCCAAGATAGGTGAGACTGGAAAACTTGCCTTAAAATAACTTAGAAAGTCAGTCTCTTTCTTCCTGCAGCAGAGGAGTAATTACCACTTAGTAAAGCTTTTAATTTTTTTAACATTGCATATAAATACTGCTGCTCAAGAGTTCAGAGGCAGGGATTTTAAATCTAATCCACATTTAACAAGGCCATTAAAGAAAATGTTTAAGCTGCCAGAATTTAACTGATTACAATATTTAATAAATCTTACCCCAAAAAAGATGTCTTTAAAAAAAAAGAAAAAAAGCAGCAAGGAGCCAAGATCACATGGCTTTTATATATGCACTACTGAGAATGCTTTAATAGGAAATGGAAACCCAAAAGATGCCATAATCCTGCCAAAAAGGCCCAAATGTATTATAAAAATGTTTAAAGCTCCATTTGAGGTTTTCTAATTAACTCGATAATGACACCAGCATCCTCTCTCCATCAGTCTCCTGGAAGATTGGATGCTCCTCGATTGTCAGAGCCATCGTACAAGTGGCATAAAAAAACAAGGGGGGTTTCCCTCTCTCCCCAGGAGGCCAGGGCATCGCTGGGTCTCTGCATGGCTGTAGTGTGCTTGGGTCAGGGTGGGAATGTGCCCTCCAGAGAGCAGCTGGCCCTGTCTGCAGGCCCCTGGGCGCTGGATGTGCCCTGTGTGCCCCGGTCCCCTGCAGGCAGTGGGCTCTTTCTGCTGGCAGCCTAAGAAAGGCAACAGGCAAAGGCTGGTGCTTCCAAGGAGCTCAGGGCAGGAGCCAGCAAGGCTTGGGACTGTTTCCCAGCTCCCTGAGAGGCTGTGGTGTGCCCACAGCTCTGCTCTTGGGTTGTGTGATGCTCTCCCCTCCTGCGTGTCTGTGCTGGAGCCCTGTGCTCGCTCTGCCTGGGCAGGGGGCACTCTGGGGGGTCCCTTTCTTGGCTCTTCTCTCTCCCCCAGGTGGTGAGAGGGGAGTCAGGCTGTTGTCACAGATGTGCCAGTGAGAAGCAACCTGATGTGAAGCAGTGTGTGGCCCCTGGAGTTCTCTTGCAGTCCTCCTGAATCTGGCACCCGGGTGGCCAGGGGTCCAGCTCCTTGTCACCTCCTGCTCCACAAAACACCCAGCTAGAGATTGTTGTCAGTTTTAAAATACTCTCTTTTAAACACCCCAGAAGAAGGTCATCAAATGAAAGCTTGGGCTCCTGGCAGATGCTCAGCCTGTGTTTGGATGGGCGTCTGTCTGTGGTGCCTGTTTCTGCAGGTACAACAGGAGGAAGAGCTGCCTGTGGAGCCCGAGAGATGCTGGTGTCAGCTGGGAGCAAGAGCAGGTAAGCTTTGGGATCAGCCTTTACTGGAGCCATCTATGACTGGGTGCAATGTCTGCAACATCACCTGTGGCTTGTGGTACTAGTCCCAGTAGTCCACGGAGCTGGACCCCACCAGGTAGCCCCATGTAAGCTGGGGCTTTTTGTCCCTTTTCTGCAGGTCCTGTCCTCACACAGCACAGTGTTCCTCTGGACAGGTGCAGGCTGTGACACAGCATCACGGATGGGCTGCTGGGGACAATCCCAGTGCTCAAATGGAGGTAAGGGGAGCTGGATGTCTGCAGGGAGGTGTCAGTGCCACCATGTTCTTAAACACTAAGTAATGCAAATGGGCCTTGGAGTTAGGTGCAGCAGAAGACCCTTGCTGAACTCCTTGCAGTAGCAAGCAAACTTCTGGTCTTGGTGCTGGGGCTGCTCTGAAAATGGGGAAGGCACCCCAGTGAATTAGAGATTCACACATTGAGACTGCATTTCTTGTTGACCAAGTCAGGGAAACGCCCCTGAGCTGTGGTGTGTATTCTGTAGGAGATATTAACTGTTGAAAATTGGAGGGCACGGTAGAGCCATATAATTTCATGGTTGAGGACTCTGGGCTGCAGCAGTCACATTACTGATAAGGTGGTTGGTGTTGGAGGGAAAATGCCACCAAAGGAGTGCAGAATGCATCCAAACACTCAGGAGCTGGGAGCAATGGGGCCAGACCTGCCACTGCTCCACAGATCCCATCTGGAGAAATGCTCTGGGGGGCTCACAGGTCTCTGTGTCCTGGCTGACTGTGTGGGGTACCTGCCTCTACAGATGCCAGCACCTGGGGAGTGCTGCTCTTGCTCCCAGCCTGGGCAGAAAGGATGGTGCTTAAGCAGTACCACATCTCCAAATGTCCACCAGAATGGACCTGGGTCATGAGCTGACTTCCAGGGCTGCTGCTGCCATTTGCTTCTCTTTGCTGATCTGGTCCAGGCTTTGCTGTTCAATAGCAGGTGTCTTCTTGAGCCTTTCAACTGTGTTTTGTGGCTCCTGTTCCTTCTCTACAACTTTCACACCTCATCACAGCATGCAAGGGGAACAGATGTGATATTCCTGCTGCATCTCCCCAAAGCTCCATGAAGAATTCATCTTCCCTGTTCCTAATTGGTGCCTCTGTTTGCATGTCAGCCCATTTGGCCACCACCTCATGCTGGGACCCTTATGCTGCATTGCTTGTCAGCACATCTTGAGTGCTTCACAAGGTCAGTGCTGTTGAGGAGGCAGCTCCTGCAGGAGCTGGCCCCATGCCCAGCTCCCTGTGCCCAGGTCCAGTGTGGCAGGGCTGCCTGGTGTGCCCTTGTTGGTGACAAGGCTGAGCAGTGTCTGACCCGTGCTTGTCCTCAAGAGGTAACTCCTTGATGAGGATTCCTCACTGACAGTCACTTCAGCTGCTGCTTAATCCATTTAGCTCGGGCTCTGGTGCGGAGTATGATATTTCACTCAGAGTGGCATGTGATATGGTGCCAAACACCTCGTAGAAGCCCGTTACATCAGTGTAATTGCCTTAATCAGCCCAACTTGTAATCTCATTGAAGGAGGAGGTGGGGATTGTTTGACGAGGCCAGTTTTCCACTGCTCCGTGCCAGCTGGACTTATCCTGCCTGTTCTGTCTCCATGGGCCCCCTGTGAGCTGTCTTCTTGTTTTTCCTGGAGGCTGCAGTCCCTCCCCGGTGGAGTCTGTAGCCCACTGCAGGTAACTCTTCCCTTCAGCCTTTCTAAATTCCAGGCTCCTCATTTGTCCCCTTATAGCTTTCCAGAGCACTGGAATCCCCCCAGCCCCAAGCCTGAAAAGAAACGAGCAATGGGCCAGACACTTTTTCCTTCTGCCTTGTCCCAGGTTTCATGGACAGGCATTTTCCAGGCATGGGACACTGAGAACTGTTATAGTCACTGTCATTGTGATGTCCTCAGCTAGTCACTGATTGCAAGCACTTACCTGTGTGTGGTAAATGGGCACAATGGTTCCGAGTGTGGAACAAAAGTGTCTGCTGAATGTAAGTGGAAAATGCACATAACAATTGGCGTCCTTGCTATTCCCCTAGAAATGGGTTCTGACACTGCTGGAATTTATTTTGTCGCCAAAAATCTGTCTCCTTTTCCTTCCCCTGTCAGAGTTTGTTCTGTTGTCCTGTAACTTTTTTCTGCTTCCAAGAGCTCCTGGCTTTGCCCAGGCATCTGTTGCCTCCCTCCCATCTGTGTGGGCACCTGTATTTTCAGTTGCTTCCTCTGCTTTCCCAGGAGACAATAGAAGCCCTCAATCCAAAGTTGTCATTTTCTGCTTCTCCAGCCTCTTGAGCGTGGCCAGACCAGGGCTGCAGGTGGTGAAGGGATGTGTGTTGGGTGCTGGGACCAGACATCCTCACTGTGCTCGCTGTGCTGGCAGCAGCACATTGCTTGAGTACTTCAGCTATTTACATAATGTGCCTGCAGAGTGTGATGGATGTGCCCGTGATGGATGCAGGGCATGCCTGGTGCGTGGTCACAGCAAGTGACCTTTTAAAGTGTCCTTTCCAAGCCTTCTGTGACAAGTGTTCAGACACATTCTTGTACTGTACAAATTGTCTAATGCTTGAAGCTGTCAGGCACAAATTCATTAGCCAGGTATATTTTGAAGATATAATCTCCAGGAGCCAGCAGTGCTGCCAGTGATCTCCGACAGCAGCCATGCCAGCTCCCTGGGGCTCTGCTGGCTGCTGTGCTGCAGCTCTGGACCCTGCTCACCTGCCT
>JAAGNO010007983.1:15508-28663 GCA_033439905.1 Ceryle rudis
CTGCTCACCTGCCTCGGGGTCCTGTGCAGCAGCTCCCTCAGCCTCCTCCTCTTGTCCCATGATAGGGTTTAATTCCTCTACTTTCTCCTCTGGCTCAGTGAAATTTTATTTGCTTTGCTACATCTCTCAGCAGTGTTAATCTGCATTATTAAATCTGAGATTTAGTACTGCTTAAAGTTCTAATTCAGCAGGTTTTTCTAGGGCTATAGATCTGTTTCCTTGCCGTGGTTCAGCACTTCAATCCTACCACACAGCGTGCCTGGCTTAGGGCTGTTGTGGGAAGACTTTGCAGGGCTGTGCACCCGTGCCCAGGACAGATTTGATCCTAATCAGACTCTCCTTGCTCAGCGTTTTGTTCCTCAAAGAGCAGCTCTGTGTGCACTGCACAGACTGGTTTGGCTCTGTGTCAGGAGGGTCCAGGCACTGAGCGTTTCTGCTGTGGCTCAGGAGGCACCTTCGCAGCATCTCTGCAGCCTTTGACAAGTGCCCCCAAAGACAGCCCAGGAAAATGGCTCTGGGTCTGCAGCATGTGCTGCTGTGGCCTCTGGGTTTGATGCACAGGCCATGCAGGGTTAGTGCTGAAAGCAGTGGAGAAAATGACTGCTATTTATGAGCATCTGCTCTCTCTGGTCTGGGCAATGTAAAGCAGCTCTTACAACACGTGGCTGACTTGACAACCATTGAGATATTCACCTAATGCAGCGATTCCACAGCTTCAGTGGAATTCATAAAATGTGCCTCGACAGATTCCCTGAATCACCGTGGCAGGGTGCCCGACCCCTGTGGAGACCGGGACCAGAGCATCCGCTTATGATAATAACTGTATTTCCGAAGCCTGTCTCTCCTGCCTCGCTACCTGGGGCCCAGCAGAGGCGATTCCAGAAGTAAAACCCACTGAGGATTGCACTGCACCCACTGCATTCTGCACCCGATGCCTACTGGGTCCTCCACCTAGGGGAGGGGCCTGCAGGGTAGGAGCTGCTGGGGGACACCTCACCCACGTGGCTGCCCACCTTCCCTGAGCAGGACCATGCGTGGTGATGAGGTGATGATGGGGCAGGAGCTGAGGGGAGCGTGGCTCCTATGTGTGTGTGTGTGGGGGGGGCATGTCCCCGCCTGGCACCCCTGTCCCCTGACCACCTGCTGGAGCTGAATAGGTCAGGGGTCAGTGCCCCCAGGGAGCAAACTGGGGCTGTGGTGCCATGGGTGAGGACAACACCCCTTCTATAGATCTCCTGTGTTGGCTGCTGCATCACACCCAGCAGAGAAAAGCCCTGTTCCTCCTGAAGGAGAAATAACCCTTTTTAGAAAAGGTCTTTAAAATGCTGGCATTGTAAAGAGTGGATTGTGGAGCTGCTGTGTGCTGTCTGTGCTGGTACCAATACCCTGGAAGCAGCACGTCATGGCACAAAAGAGTTGGGGTTTTTTTGGGTTTTTTTTTGCTGGGAGACAGGACATGAGCTGGGAAACGAATGGACAGTGTTCCTCTCCTGGGGCTGCAGGAGATCTGCTGCTGGTGGCTCTCCCATTACTGCTGAGGGTTAATCATTTATCAGAAGCACCTCGCTGCTGTGAGACAAAGGTTTGACTTGTGCTGAAAAACAATAAAAGATCAACAGAGGAAAGCACCTTTGAGAACAGTAGCCAAAGAAAATGCTAGCAATTTTACATTTTTAAAAAGCCCACACAGTTTTTAACTGAGTTCTGATGCCTGTCGGTGGGAAATGGCTGTGGAAGCTGTTTCCTTGTTCTGAATTTTGCTTTGAATAGAATAAAGCAAATATTGCAGGAAGTTTAGAAACAGCCAACCTTTCTAAAAAGCAGGGTTTTTTAAAGCACCGTGTCCCCTCCAGGGCTGCCACCTCTGCAGGTGTGGCTGGGACCCATGGCTGCTGGGAGCTCTGCTCCCTGCGCAGGGAACCAGATGTGGGTCCTGCTCCTGCACATCTGCACCCAGGTCTGTGTCTCAAGCCCATGTCCTTCATGGGGCCAGCTGCTCTGCTGGGCTAAGCAACCCAGGGCTCTGGGTGTTGTGGCTGTGGGGGGAGCAGGTGCCCCCTCGCTGGGGTTTGGGCTGCAGGCCCTCCAGCCCCCCAGGACCTCACCTGCCCCAGCATCCCCACCTAGGGGGGTTTCAAACTGTGCTTGCGTGCATCAAAGAGGCTTCACGTGTTGTAGTGGAATAGATATTTTGAAAAAATAGATATTGATGCAGGTGCTGAGCCACTTTATTGGCTCGTTCACTTATTAGCAGACGTGGCTCCTTTCCTGCTGTTTGTGCTCAGAATGGATTTTTATTGCTTAATTCTCTGTAAGTGAAGTGCTAGCAAATTGTAAAATTCTATTGCTTAACATGTAGCATTAAGTATTGAACTAGCAAAAGAATCAATTACAGGTTTGGTCACTGATTAGCTTGACTTTTTATGGAATTTAATGTCAAGTCTCATTATAATTCTGCTCTTTAATTCAGGAAATCAAGCATATGTGGGGAGATATTGGCTGTGAGAGGCTCTGTTCCAGCTCTCCTGCTGGTGGGATTCTCAGCACCATGCTGCTGGGAGGACCTGGTGACATCCAAACAGTGCAGCCTCTGGAGCCTGCTCCCCACCTCCCCATCAGGACAGGGCCAGCCCTGGAGCTCTTTTGGAGTCCCCCAGTCCTGCAGGAGATACACCTGAGCCTGAGAGTCTGTCTCTCTGTCTCTCTGCCTGTGTGGCAGAGCATCCCAAAAGACTTGGTGGGGTGAGCACAGCCTGACTAGTGTTTGGCTGAGGACAGCTGAGGACGGGGGCAGCTCCCTGAGCCCGATGCACCTTCACACGTGTTCTTCCCATGCACCTTGCAGTTCCCTGCAGGCTGTGAGAGGCAGAGCTGCTGAGCTGTCACCTTTCTTGGTGGGAAGCCTTGGTTGTCAAGCATGGGGCAGCATCCCACCTTGCAACCTGTGGAAGAGCCCATATCATGGGCTTTGCAAGGCAGACTTTGATTATTTCATTATTACCGAGGTCTGTGTGCAAAGTCACTTAGATTTGGCATCTGAAATACTGATGAGTCCTCTAAGCCTCCTGGCTTGGGGGAAACAGGGTAGGAAATGGCTGTAAGTGGTTTCCAGGAGCCTTTCAGCGACGGGCTGAGCTGGAGCCATGTGGAGAAGACTTAGTCTTGGATCACTGGAGTCCATCAAGGACTTTGAAAACCTCTGTCTGGCTTCTGGTACAATATCGATGTAATGACTTAGGGCAAGGTAAATATGAGGAGGTATCTGAGCCTGAGTTAAAAATCCCAGCAGAAACATTTAAATCAATGGTAATCAGTGTCTGGTGTTGCCTGGAAAACCTCCAAGGAAGGAGGTGCAGGGAAGGCCATGCTGTTCTCTACGGGACAGGGCTGCAGCACCTCAGAAGACCTCATGGGATGAGCACAGCCTGAATTTCCCTCCCTGCATCTCCCGGTGCTGCCAGTGAAGGCAGGGGGCTCGCCCTGAGCTGCGTTTCCCCTCTGTGCCTGCTTCTCCCTTTCGAGTGGCGGCAGTGCTTGTCCTGCGCCTGGCTCCCGTCTCCGTGCCGGTCTGTGTACAGCCCTACTGGGAAGAGGGCTGTGCACAGGAGCAGGATGAAGAGGCTTTGCGCTGTCCTAGGGCTCCTCTGCCTGGTGCAGCTGGGGGCAGAGCCCCCTGCCCTGGTGCTGTGGGCTCCGATTATCCGCAGCCTCCAGGCTCCCCTTGACAGTCACTGCCTTTGCTGATGGACAAGTGCAATTGGATTTCCAAATTATACCAGCTCAGATTAGATTCAATATCCCTTTTCTCTAGCCAGACAACCTGTAATTCCTTTTCTTTCGATTGTGTGGGGACCCTTCCGTGCGTTTCAGGCCCTTCGGCAGGAAATCTTTGCTGCGCGGAGGCCGTTGTGAGCTGCAATAAACCCGGCACTCGGAGCTCCAGCACAAATAGCAGGAGACCAGCAAGTTTCCCTTCCAGCACTGAGATTTCTGGAGGCTCCTTCTTGTCTGGCTGAGCTTATACCCCTTCCAGGAGAAGCTCTGCTAGCATACTAATTTATAGCATACTTGAGCAGTCCCCCTACATCCTGAGCGAGGCTAGTATGGGAAATTAAAGTTTGTAGGAAATGCATCAAAAATCAGATGGCCTCAAGCAAGACATCTGTTTTTCCAGCCACCCAAAGGGAGGCTGTAGCTAACTGCAGTGACTTGGGGGTCAGTAGGGGAGGGAGGGAGCAGCACTGCCTGGGCTCGGGGTGGCAACAGGATCTCGGCACAGGGGAGGTTTGGTAGGTGCCTGCTTGGGAGCTGTGCCTGGGCTGGGCATGTTCCTGGTGCTGGCAAATAATAAATAACGATAGTGATTATGAAAGCCCCGTGCGTGTGCCCCTAGGGCTCTGCAAAAAAAACTTTTACATCAAAATCCAACCAGAACACTTTCCCCTTTGTCTAATTTACAAAATATGCCCATAAAAACAATAATTTATCTGCACCAGGGCAATTCCCTAGGTATTAAAACAAAGATTGAAAGCTGCTGACTGCATCCCATCCTAGCAGAGAGTGAGACCCAGTGGAATTCCCTAGGACTTTGTGCAAATGCAGACGTGTTTTGGGTTTGCATATTCAAAATCATTAAATGACATATGTACAGCTCGGGTTTAAACTCTGGAATAGGTTTTGTCCCACCCCCGGCCATGTCTCTTAACTTGCTCATCGTGTCCCCTGGCTCTGGGCCTGGCTCAGCTCCCTGTGCTTCTCTGTCTCCAGGTTTGACTTTCATATTATGGCTTTTCAATGTACTTAAATCTGCATGGTGTTTAAAATTCAGCTATGTTTGTTGGAATTCAATTACCCCTGAAGATTACACAAAGATTATCAAAGTTGTAAACAGCAGAATATGCTCAGAGATCAATGAAGCGCAACAAAGACCACATTTAACAGGAGAAATAAAAGTAAGAGCATGCTGGCAAACTCTGACAGAGGAGCGTAATGTCGCATCATCACGCTGAAGGTTGGAACGTAATTGAAATCTATGTTATAGCACAATATATTCCTGCACAGATTTGCAGTCATGGAACACAATTTCAGCTCTAATATCCGAGCAATTCATTTGGTTTAAGCAGACCCAGGCTCCGAGTTGTTCCTGTTGTGCATCGGTGTGGAGCACCCATGCAGGCTGGGGGCTGCTCCACATGCACGTCCCCCCTCTCACCCCACCGTGCACCCTCTCCTGGCAGCTTGCCAGCAGCAGAAACCCTTCACCAGACAGAATGCAGGGTTTTGTGGGACAGGATGATTATCCTTAATACAAATGAAGCACCTTGCCGGTTTTGTTTGCTTTTTTCTTGGTAGGGAAGTGTTTTCAGCTCTGCAGCCGTGCCGCCAGGGCATCGCTGGGCTCAGAGGTGTGCCAGTTGCCACATCCCTGTGCCGGCAGAACCACCCTGTACCAGGGCACTGCCCTGTCTCGGAGGTAATGCTGCCTGGGCACAGGAGCTTGGACCTCCTCCAGCTAGCTTCACCTCCATCACCTTTTGTGGCTTTCCATTGTCATTCTGGAGGCGACGCAGCCAGCTGATTTTTCTTCTCTGTAATATATTGCCACTATAATACCAAGTCTAGCAGAACAATGAACTCTGGCGGATGGAGATACCTTCCTCCTGTTTTGCAAACTAAACATAATTTTTATTTGTGCTCAGATTTGTGGCTGCTGCAGGGGGAGACATGGGGCAGGGAGGAGGGACGTGGCCGTGCTCCATCCCTGGGTTCTGCCCCGGGTCCGAGCACTGCTCCTCTTGTCTCTGCTGTCCCCAGCAGCATTGAGATTCAGGGGAGGATGCCTCCTTTTGTCAGACACCATGGGGTTTTAGAAGAAACCCTTCAACCCAGATTAATTACTGTTATCTGTACCCACTGGGGCCCGGTCCACCTGCCTGGCTGCTGCAGCCAGAATGTGCTGAAATTCTCATTCCCTTTCTGCCTTCCTTTCTCTCTCTCTCTCTTTTTTTTTTTTTTTTTTCTTTTCCTATTTACTTCTGCTTTAATCTGCATATTATCATCAGTGCAAAGACCTCTGAAATAACATCTGACAAATGATGCCTATTAAAAAAAAACTCTGCACTGTCCTCTTTCACCGCCTTCCAATTTGGACTAGCACTATAACTATGCATCAATAGACAAGCAATATTATGTTAAGAACATGATAAAATACCAGCAGCTTCATAATGGCAGCAGCCAAATGGTAATTTCTGCTTCAGAAATTGGTCATTTATTTTGCTGGTCTGTTCTTACGTTCAAATTAGATGAAGTTTAATATACTGTAAAATTGAATGTATTCTATCCTTTTCAACAAATATGGCATGTATGAAATGATTTATGGTTCTTACAAACCTTAAAATGTTAAATAATCTCCTTTTTCCTGTGCCTTAAGTCAGTGATGCCAAATAGTTTAAGTACAGAGAAGCAAAACTTTATTAGCTCCCATCCTGATCATCACTTTATTTTGCTGCATTTACAGAGGCAGGAACAGTATTTAACATATTAGACTGAGTTTTAGAAGCAGCCATATTAATTGGTACATTAATTTTACCCTATTAACTGTAATTGGTAGGAAAGCGATTCTTTCCTGGTGAAAGTTGTAATTTGTGTTTTAAATTTTTAATAAAGCCCTGATGGCGCTGCAGATGTCTAAATGAGGGTGCTCTCAGCTTGTACCTCTGGCCATGGCTGGGCTCCCCACGGCTGGTGCATCGCAGGGCTGCCCGTGGCACCCAGGACCACCAGCCCACAGCTGCATCTCTGCCCAGCATCCCCCCTAGCCTCCGGCTCTGCCCCACGGTACCCTCAGCATAGCCCTCTCCTGAAGCTCCTCTCAGCTCCATCTTGTCCGAATCCAAACACGCCTCCTTTTGTGTTTCCCCTACAGGGAGTGACAGCATCGGGTGCGAGGGGCTGGGTGGATGTGAGGATGCTGCAGGTCTCAGCATCCCTTGACCATCTGCTTGCAGATCTTCCCGAGGTGTGCATGGGTGGGGCGCTGGGGGTGCGAAGGCTGCAGTAACCTCCAGCCCAGGCTGCAGGTATGTGGCTGCTCCTTGCACATACACAGCCTTTGCTTAGTCTCTCCTGTCACCTTGTGCAGGATCCATCCCAGCATCATAACTGTGCACACTCTGGGTTGCTCCAAGGCCTGGCAGAGCTTTTTGCAACATCTTCCAGCTCTGCACGCATGAACATGGTGCGTGGCAGAGCAGACGGTGAGATCCTCCTGTAGTGATTTGGACACAGCAGCCCTTGGAGAAATCTCTGCATTCCCCTGAGATGAGAAGCTTGTCTGAAGTCTGAGCTGAATCTGATCTACACGTTGCTTCTTGTGCAGACAAGGATATCAGCTCCTTAATAGTGTAAGGAGAAGGGAGACAACCTCACCCTGGCTGACACTGCCCTTCTCAAGTGCTGTCCCTGGGTGAAGCTGCACACATGGTCCAGTGTCTCCGATCCATCCTGGAGCCGTCAGCACGAGGTTCCCTCCTCCCTGTGGAGCCAAAACAAGCAGGGCTTTGACCCTCCCAGGCGGTGAGCGAGCTGCTCTGCTCGGGAGAGGCAGAGCCAGGATTAGCATTCTGGGTGGGTTCGCGAAAAATTACTGACAACGTGCAAACCCCACCTTGATTTGAAAATGGGCAATTATACCTGTTAAATTTAAAGTTTTTGAGTGTCTTGTGGCACCCAAAGCTGGCAGCAGTAGCTTGTATATATTCAGCTTCCTGCAGAGCTGGTGACAGCAGCTCCTCCAAAGGCTGGGGAGGTTGCTTGGCTGAAGGCTGCCCCGGCTTGTGGAGTATCTGCTCGGCTACGGGTCAGGAGACAATTCCCCTTCCCCTGATAGCACATTAAACCCTATCCTAAGGTCTGTCCCCAGATCTCTGCAAAGTCTGACTGCCCTGATTGTGGGGTGGGGTGATGGATGATGCAGAATCAGCCAAAGAGCAGAATGAGTAGTTGCTTAAAAACAACTTTTCTCCTTGCCCTTAGGCCTTTCTCTGTTTCCTGATCAGCAGGTTGTCCCTGAGGATAAGCCTGAGAGCAGCACAATCTCCTGCAGTCCCCCGGAGCTGCAGCCCTGTGCGCCAGGATAATAGAGAAGCCTTTTATTCTGTTTATTTGCTCTATATAATTTTTCCTGCTCTTGCTGACCCTTCTGGGAAGCGTTCCACCCTTCAATCTCTCTGCCGGGTGCCAGAATTGTTGAGCTTAGGCTATATTTGCATTTCACATCCTAGTTAAACCAACATCATCAAGGTCAGAACACACTGTTGAATTGGAATAGGCTACAAGAGCACAAGGTGCAGGGGGACCGTCGGTGTTTAAGGATGTGCCAGACCAGCTGGCTCTCCCCTGGGCAAGGCTGTCTGTTCCAACAACTTTCCCTCTCTCCGGGGGCCTTCCTGGCCCTCCGGGGCAGCATTAGCTGCCAGCTCCCTGAGGGGTTAGCACACAGGCCTCTCTCTGTGTCTTCCTCCCATCCTCTGCCATCCCAGGTCCCCTTCCCATCAGCCATTCCAGACAGGGAGGTTTTTCCACTTGGACCATCCTCACACAGATCAACTCGTCCTGCAAATCCTCCACACGGCGCAGCCATGGCCATGGGTGACAGTCCCCTCAGAGGGGGCACAGGGCCCATATTCAAACACAGCTGTGAAGGTATGAGGAGAAATAGGCAGCACGAGAGAGGGAGAATTCAGGAAACATAAGCAGCATCCCTCCTGCTCCCCAAAGGTAGCTGGGATTCGTGCTCCATTCCAGCATAAACCCCCAATGCAGAGATGCTGACGTGCGTCTGTCTGCACAAGTCGGCTGCTGCACAGAGCACAGAGCTACGCTGTAAGGATTTGTACATCCGTGCACACAGTCCGTCTTTCCTTTCATTAAGGAACATTTCTTATGGAAAAGTAGCTGGATTTCTGATATGAAAAAACAATTCAGCTCATGACTGAAAGCTGTTTAGAATAAACGCCAGACACTGTGTGATGGAGACATCGCACAGAGACTTTATGCTGGTCACATCTCTCTTCTCTGCCAGTAAGTCAAGGATGTGTCTTTGCTATTGTATTTGGTGACTCATCTTTCAAATAATCATCTCTGGAAGAATTTTGTGCCAAGATGAAGAAATGCCCGGATTCCAGATATGTGTGTGTGTGTGTGTGTGTGTGTGTGTCCGTCCATGAGCACAGCCTAGGAGGGAGCTACAGGGCAGCTCTGCTCGTCCCCCCCACGGGACCTGGGTGGCATGGGCTGGCGTGGCCTGGCATTGCCTGCCACTGGGTATAAGGTGGGGAAGGAATGAACACAAATCCTAGCAGAAGCTGGTGCTACCTTGTGCAGGTCCCACTTACTGCAATGTGGACAGAGAATGGCCAGGCAGGCAGCCCCAGGCCACCGCAAGCCCCCACTGCCACACCTGCGTGTGCCCACCTGCCTCGGGGCTGGAGCCGCACCCGTGCCAGCATCAACCAGCACCTGGAGCTTCCCTCATCCTCAGCAAAATATGCAGATTAGCTGAGTAAGTGAAGTGCTGTATGCTAATTAATTCAACAGACTCACTGTTCCATAACATCAAACCTACACAAGGAGGATGTGCTGGAATTAGCTTCCCCTGGAAAACATTTCCGTGCTGCTTAACAAAAAAGTTACACAAACTTATTAAGCACTTAACAAGAAGGTGAATACCAGAGAAGCTGCAGGTGCTGTGTGGGCTAAACCGGAGCAGCTGTGCCCGCAGAGAGAGCAGGATTCCTCAGTGGCATCAGAAAGGCTCCAGCAGCAGATGTGTGTCTGCTGATGCTGAACAGCATTTTATTTGTAACCCATAAGAAACACGTAGCGTAAATGGCCTAGAAACCAGCATGGCCAGGCACCATGGGCTGCGAGAACCACCTCCTTCTGTCCATATTGTCGGGGCAGCAGATGCATGGCCATCAGCGCACGTGCTGGGGGGACAGAGCTGTCCTCCTCCAGGAAGCTCTAAAAGCAAGTCCACAACCTGCTTCATTTAAAGAACGTGCCAGGGGCAGAGCACACTGACATCAGAACAGAAACCCAGCCCTGAATCAGGTCTGTTTGGGCCGCTCTGTGATTTAGCGGGGATAAAGCAGCCTGTAATGTGAGAGAGGAGATATTAACATTGTGTGTCACCGTTAATAGTGGGAGCACACTCAGATGCAGCAGTGTGCAAGCACCATCCCAGGGCACTGCTTCTCTCTGCTGCCCTCCAGCCCTGCAACTCCTGCTCCTGCTCCTTCTCTGCTGGGATAGGGGCTGACATCTCCAGTGCACACGGGCTTGTCTGCACCCAGACCGTATAGTGCTTGCCAGGGGAATCCAAAGGGAGCTGCAAAGATCATCTGAGTGCACTACCAAAATGAGTGACAGGGCTGTGGGTGCTGGCCAGGACACAAAACAGTAAAGCCCTGCAGCAGGAGCATTTGCTATCACCTGCACACAGCTGGGAAGAGACTGCTTCAAAAGTGGGGGAAAAAAGGCTTTAGCAGAAATGATTTGACAGCTACAATCAGGCCAGGAGCTGAAGGAGCTAAGGAAAGAAAGATGCTGTTGGGTAGAGGAGGAACATTGCCAGGCAGTGCACAGCTCCTAAGAGATCCTCTGCATGAGCACACACACACACTGGAGGCTCCAGAAGTGCTCTATGCTCCTGCAGCATGAGCACAGGGCTGAGAGTCTATTATTGGCCTCGCTCTTTGCTTTATAGATTCAAAATGCAACAAACCTGTGCTACCTGAAAACCGGAACTCCACTTGGCTGAGGCCAGTGGTGTGACTCTGCACCCAGGGGCAATGGGGAGCTGTGTTCCCAGACTGGCTGTGCAGCATACAAGGTGCAGGGGCACACCAGAACGTCCTAAAAACACCCGTGTTCTTGCAAGGCAAGGGCTTTAGTGGGAAGGCTGCATCTCCATGCCCAGCAACTGCCAAGAAGGTGCAGTTCAGCTTGTTCGCAGCTCAGGAGGAAGAGTCTCCACTGCTGCAGGGTTTGCGTCAACACCGAGTCTGTCTCTCCTTCGCTGGTGCTGGTTTGTACCCAGCACCCTCGGGGATGCCTGACCTGTGCGCGTTACGGTCATGACTCCAGCTCATACTGCTGTGCAGTTCTTGTTTTCTCTGTTTAAAATAATAAAGTGGATGCTGCAGCTTTTGACAGGACTGAAGGCTGACTCTGGTTTGAGAGTGCCGCTGCTGCAAACAGAGCAAGACAGATGGACAAGCCAGTGGCATATGCCATTCCCTCTCTGAGCTGCATGAAAAGACATTTTGCCTAATAGAACGGGGATAAAACTCACAGTTCTCAGGGCATTAGAGCATTTCTAATGTATGTCTCTGGGAGCACAGGCTTGGGATTTGGTTTTTGGGTTTGGGGTTTTTTTTTTGTCTTTCTGAGAGTAATTCTCATATTGTAAATCTAACAAATCTACTTTGCCCCATAAGTTGTCATACCTGGAAGGAAAACAACAGACTTACGATTTTATTATTAAATCTTGCTAGAAGAAAATTTTATTTAAACTATTTTTCTATCTTACCCTGTAGAGATGGTCCCCAATCAGATGGATGAGCTGAGTGTTTGCTGTTGTGTACGCACTGCACTCAGGAGTAGGAGCTCTCTAGAAACCGCCAAGTCCCTCTCAGCAGGACCTCCTCTTCTGTGAACTCTGACAGATTGTGTGAACTGGAGAGTGGCCAAATTGCAGGCTGCATAAAGAGAGCCTTTTTGCACAGTCACTAATGAACTGTCTTTGCAGACCAGTATCATGCTAGGCAGAGGCTGTGGTGGTGCCTGTGTTTACGATTAAGAAATTGCTGCAGTTGGCTCAGGAGATGCAATGGGCTTTTAAGACACAGCAAACTTCTGTGCTGTAAACCTTTGCTAGACAGTAAACCTTTGCTAGACAAACAGGTCAGCCTACAAAGGGCAGCCAAAATCATTGGTGCTTGGGCAAAACTCCGTAAATTGCTCGACCTGCTTCAAGGAGATCATCTGCTGAGAGTGGCTTATCTTGTAGTTCGATTACTCCAGTACTTTTGAAGCCATGGGACAGTGTGAAGCAGACACTTATACTGTTGAGAAAGATTCAATTAGCAGGAATTAACTGTGATGAGACCATTCTTCCCAGGTAAACTGGGAACACTGAGGAAAAGGAGCACTTCATCCACCATGACGGCACTGGACCACGGAGCGATTTCAGTCCTGGGTTTTACCCTGGGCTCCCTGCCTGCTGAGCTGCGGAAAGCCTCTGGTGCTTTCTCAGCTTCTACATCTGCCCTCACATGGGGCCTGTCTGTGCCAGGTCTGGCTGGCAAGGTCTCCACAGCAGCCCCGCTCCACTGCTGAGGATGCCAGTCCAGGCTGGCCAGAGCAGAGCCCCTTTGGCATGGGCTGCCCTGGGATGGGCTCTGGGTCAGCTCTGGGTTGGGGGCTGAGCACAGGGAAGGTGCTGACCCGCTCTTTCCCTCCCTGCTCTGTGCTGGAGGCTGAGTGCCCTGCTCCTCTGAGAAGGACGTACCGGGGTGCCACCTAGTGCCAGACCTGCCTGGCTGTGAGGGATGCTGGGGACACGGGTGCTGCTGCCCAGGACATGGTATGGGCAGAGCACCCACCCGTGTGGGACACAGGAGCTCTGCAGCTGCAGCAGTGAATCCTTCCTCCATCTCCCATAGCATGACCAGCATGTGCTGCATGGCCATGGACTGCACTCCCTTCCCTTCGTCAGGGAGGAGGGAAATGAAGCCATCTTTCCTGGCTTCAGAAGTCAGCAGCTGCTTTGTCTCATGGCCATATACAGGCTCTCACCTGTGTGTGGGATCTGTCTGGGGATATCCTGGCCCCTGTGCCTGGGCTTGCCCAGATCTCTCTGCTCTCAGCCTCTGCAGACTGAGGGGCTGTGCACAGCCTGCTCCCGGCAGGAACCCGGGGACACCGTGTCCTTGGCAACCTCGGCAGCCACTGGGGCCAGGGCACAGCAGGAGCAGAGTGGGTGAGAGTGCCCACACCAGCCCCTGCCCATCGGAATGGCTTCTGCTGTGCGCAGCCTGTATCCAGCAGAGCCGAGGCCACCAGCATTGCAGCCACAAGCAGGAGATGCCC